>JACWFZ010000007.1:1078062-1272652 GCA_019775285.1 Cystobasidium slooffiae
GAGCTATCGATAATGTGTCGAGAGCAACCAGTGACAGTGATTAAGCAGATAAGCAAAACGCTAGTACGTTCGGTCTCTGCAATCACAAACCGTGTTCCTGAGTTGGCCTGACCCTTTTTAAGGAACATATGTTACATAAGCAAGATTCGCTTGGCTCATCGCGAAGATTGCTTATGATGGGAGGCCATTCGGCCGCTAAGCATCAGCAAAAGATGGCTGCTGATAGCACAAACACCCATGTAGAGTGGCTTTGTCTTATATGTGTCTGCTCGTCGCCACTTGGTCCCTTTGAGCAGTATTCGTTGTACGCACTTCCCTAAACAACTCCCAAGGGGTAGGTGACAACCATAGTTGCTAAGTATACCTACAGCTACGATAGAATCGACACGAATGAAACTTCGTTAGCTATTGATAAAGCAAAGATTGGCTGCATTGCGCTTTGCAGATACGCCGTAAAGGCTATAACAGTTCCTAAAGATACACGGGTTTTTCTTTTCTTGCTATGGTCCATGTAAGATTCTCTTCCTTTCACGAAGGGCTCATCCACTTCTTCTTCAGCTTTGGCCATACATAACGCAATCCCCTCACTGGCCCTACGCTGAATATCCCCTTCATCGATTGCGAAAATGCTGGTCTTGCAACGATCATTTGTATACCTGGCAGCGAGGAGACGAAGCAGCATCATCAGCAGGCCGTTCTCCAGGCTCGATCGTAGAAACCCAAACTTACACTTATCCAAATCATGCTTGAACGACGCATGCGAAACGATTCTCATCCACTGTGCAGTCTCCTCTGAAAGACTTTGCTTATGCTCTACTTCTGCACCCGAGAGCTTTTTACCCATAGCCTTGATGATATTGCTATCACGCTCATAGGAGCCTTGAAGCATTTCTCTCAGCTTCAACGGCAAACGCCTGGCATGATCTGCTTTAGCTCTTGGGCTGATATCCTGTCGTATACTTCCTGAGCCTTCTGGACCCATGAATGAGAGATGCCGATGGTAAGACCGCAGGATAGGCTGATACAGCTTGGAGAAGTAGTCACTCTGTTGAGAGACGATATTCTTGATCTTGTTTGGGTTTTCGCCTACTGCCATGCGGAAATCGCCTTTATAGCTTAACGACGTAATCTCCCTGTACAGCTCTTCTTCGCTGAATGTCTCCGGTAAGAGCAGCAGCGACGCTCTCACTGCACTTGAAAGATTGACTTGATTCGCCAGCTTGATGCGCGGTTCATCGCGAAGAACATTGATAGGCTTCTGCATGCGGCCTGCCATGTACAGCGTCTCCCAATCCATCAAGTCTTTCACCAGAGTGTCTACCGACACAACTCCATACTTGACGATCCGACCATGGACTAGGCACTCCACATTGAACCACACGCCAGCTCCAACCTTGTTCTGCAATATACTGACGACATTCGACCCGAACATCCGGGCTATGAACGAATAATGATCCTTGTTCTGGGCGATGTTGATAGAATGCCAGTGATTTGGGTGAGAGACCGCAAAGACAAAGTCGAGCATGGGCTTCTCCTTCTCGCTGTAGCCTTTCTGCTTGAAGACGCCGCTACCATAGGCGAATGCATACCGTATAGGAGCCTTGAAGTCTTGTACTATGGCTTCCAAATCCCTTTGTAATTGCGGATCTTCCGCTGTAAACAAGGACACACCAGCAGCATGCTGGTTGATACCGAATGATTGAGGTAGATCCGAGGCGTAGAGATGACTGTCTATGGGTCTATGGTGCAGTTCACTTTCTAAATTTGTGGAGGTGGCAGCGGTCGATGGGGACCCAGAAATGGAAGCTTCCTTTGATGACGACGAAGAGCTTGTGTTGCTTTGAGAAGCAGATGCTGACTTTGAGGAACTGCTTGACGTAGTAGTGCTCTGTGAAGCTGGCTTCCTCAACCGCTCTTGCTGCTGCTGTTGTTCCTGACCTTTCTTCGAAGCAAGTGGCACAGGAGGTGGTGGACCCGCGTAGGAATGCTTGTATTGATCTGACTCGCTTGCATAAGTTCTGGCTAGCAGTGTACGGCTTGCTGAGACTGATGTAGCATGCCTAGCTATCCGATAGCCTTGCACCACACGTTGTCTTCCTAATCCAGTCGCGAGATGATGCATCTCGCCGGCACTTGAGCTGTAATAAGTAAGCGGCCCTCCAGTCAGGCAGATGCAAGGGAGCTCAACAGCAGGTATCCACTCACAGCACACGACATTGCATACTACTACTGTTCAGACGATGAGATACTGCTGCGAGGTGCAAGCATGCGGAAATCAAGAAACGAGGTCATTCACTCGCATTTCTCAAAGGTGCACTGCTTCACGACGTGGCAAAAAGCTGATCGGAGGTGACACGCACTGCATGCCGAAGGAAGGCAATCTATTCTTGCAGATGGGCAATGCTGTGCTGTTACTACTGTACATTAGAATGGTTCAACTGTCAAGACCCTCTGTTGTCTGGAATGCTATCTTTCTAGGCTACCTTCTTGACCTTCCATCGCCCAAGAGCATAGCTAGCCCGGATGACAAGCAAATCTACTGCCATGCTTATGCTATCCTTTATCAGATCCATCTTGCTACCCTCTACTTCCCTCCATTGTATAGGTACCTCCTTCATCTTCACAGGATCAGGCTTGCCGTCCAACAGAGAGGCAATTATGAGAATCTCAATATCGAAGATCCACCCTTCGACGTGCATGTTCGGGAAGATCTCCTTTGCAATTGAACGAGTAAAGAGCTTGAAGCCGCATTGTGTATCTGCTATACTGCGTATTCCGAGTACTGACAGGTATATATGGAATGACCGCATGAGCAGATTGCGAAGCTTGGAGCGCTGTACACAACGGAGACATGTTAGCATCGACCCTGGTGTATGAAGGTCAATCCAAAAGTAACTTACCTTGACAACTGCATCAGTCTTGACCATATGCGCTCGGCTACCTATCGCGATAGCTTTCGCGCCGCTGCTCGCTCCTACCACTTTCGAGCCATTCTCGACATGCCCGTTTGAGCTTGATTCACCGCACATCTCGTCCATAGCCTTCTGCAGCAAAGCTAGATCTTCAAATCTACTTGCACCATCTGCATCGACGAAGAGTATTCTTCGACCTCGTGAGTGCAGCATGCCATGCGTGACAGCCCCTCCCTTGCCTCTGTTCTTGGCGAGCTTGACGACGCGTATATTCTTGCCTCCTCTGTGAGCATTCTCCTTCGCAAATTGTAGGGCTTTGTCGAATGTAGCATCCTTGCTGCCATCGTCTACTATCAGTATCTCATACGCGTCTGCCTTGTAGTTCGCGGAGAGATGTAAGAGAGCCTCATCCAGCATCAATGGAAGGCGAGTCTCTTCGTTGTACGCAGGAACTATGACAGTAAGCTCAATTGTATCTTCATCCTCGGTGTCGTTTATTGACGGTAGCTGTTGTGCTTTGTCGGAAAGTATGCTCCGGTACTGACGTTCCGATGCCACTGATGGTCTTGGTGTGGAAGTGAAGGCAGCCGGCGAGAACTGGTACAGCAGGAAGAGGGAGGAGAGCAGGAGCTGGTAGTCAGGTTAGCAGGCAAATGAATAGTCAGTGGGTGTAACGAGGCAGGTGATTCACATCAGCTTGGAAGCCGTCTGTCTGTCAAGTATATGAGCGCAACTCACCACTCCTCCCAGGACAGCAAGCGAGATCACCCAATGCATAGCATGGCCGGCTGTATCAGGTCAGAAGGTGCCAGAGGGACGTCTAGAAAGTGGTAATACCCAAGTGCTGTTGTAGAAGAGCAGCTATACCTTCCATATATGAGGCTGTCCGAGCAGACGTGATCGAGAAACGCAACTACAAGATCTTGATATGTTCGCAAGTCTGGACTGCTTTCGATTCAATACCTGTCTATACGACTTCTTGGATAGTCTGTTCTAGCTGCTCAACACGATGAGCGGCACCAAGCGAGACGCCGATACCGCTGCGGCTGCTGGAGATGAAAAGCCATCACAGCAAACCCAGCAACAAGATCATCACAATGGACAGGATTCTAACAATGATGCTCGAACAGACAAAGCACAAGGACCCGATATCAAGCGAGTCAAGCTAGATGAAGGCCTAGGACAACCTTCCAGCCCTACAAGCGAGCCTGTAGATGTGGCACCCTCATCACCTACCAATGCTTTACTCAAATCCAAGAATGAACGCAATCAATCTGGCCACCGTGGTGGTGGACGAGGCGGCGGCGGTGGTGGACGTGGTGGAAGACAAGGCGACAAGAAGAAGAACAATAACAACAATAAAGGCAAGCAGAGAGATTGGGGTGACAACCGCAAGTCCAATAAAGATGGAGAGGACGCTCAGACGCGCAACGACAATGATGCCGAAGGCGATCAGGATGGCGGCGATGGCAAACCGAGAATACCTAAGAAGAAGGTCGCTATGCTTATCGGCTACTCTGGATTAGGTTACAGTGGTTCGCAGGTGTAAGGCTATTATCTACTCGTAGTTAATACTTTTCAGCAACCTCGTCTAACGCCTCTTTGGAACAGCAATCCGGGCGTAAAAACTATAGAGTCGGAAGTCTTCGATGCCTGCATAAAAGCTGGCGCAGTATCAGAGGATAACAGTGACAATGTCAATAAGGTAGGCCTACAAGTCGTCTGAAGTACTTACATCACGTCTAACAAAGGCATTCCAGGTCTCACTTATGCGAGCAGCACGCACCGACGCCGGCGTCAGTGCAGCAATCAACGTCTTGAACTTGAAACTTATCCTGGAACCACCCTCAAAGCCAGCAGACATGTCAATAGAAGATCACATCAACTCATTCTTGCCTCCAACTATCCGAGTATGGCAAGTCATCCGCGTGCAAGGTGGCTTCCACGCTCGAACAATGTGCGATTCCAGAATGTACAACTACTCCTTACCGACATATTGCTTCCTCGAGCCTCGACCTGATACCGCAATGGGCAAGCGCATACAAAGGAAAGAAGGCGAGAAGAGCTGGTGGGAATCGGCAAGCAAGACTGAAATGCTGGATCAAAGCAAGACCGACGGCGAGACAGCAAAAGAAGCTGTAGAATCGACTGCCGCCGATGAACCTGCAAAGAAGTCATTTAAGGAAGATCAAATACTGCGAAAAGCGTATCGCATTCCACCTGAGCTACTCGAACGTGTGCGGCAATTATTCCAAGCTTTCCATGGCTCCCACAACTTCTGGAATTTCACAGTTGGAAAGGAATTTTCTGACAGAAGCTGTCAGCGTGTCATGAAGAACCTCACAGTAAGCAAATCGATGACTCAATCAGCCATGTAGCTGCAGAACCTGACATCGACATCGTGCGCGTCCGATTTATAGCTTACTGAGCCTTTCATGGTCAACGATCAAGAGTGGATCAGTCTGAAATTCCACGGACAAAGCTTCATGCTTCATCAGATTGTAAGCGATGTTTGAGCATCACGAGAAGCAGCAGGTGCTCACACGTTTTGTACTGTAGCGTAAGATGGTAGCACTGATCATCCTCTGTGCACGCACTGGCACCCCACCTTCACTGATGTAAGTATCGCGCACGGATTCGGACTTACCGTCACTTATGCCCTTTCCATTCGCAGACCCGAAACATTCGGTCCGGCCAGGCTGAACATTCCCAAGGCTCCAGCTTTGGGACTGCTTCTTGAGCAGCCACATTTCCATTCTTACAATCGCAAGGTACTCGAATCCAATGCAAGAATAGAAGCACGTCTGAAGAAAGCTGGATCGGGGAAGGGCGGATCAAAAGCGGGCTCTACTGATACGCCCTCCAAAGAAGCAGATGAAGCTAACCAGCTTCGCGATCCCATCGACTACGCCGCTGTCGAGGACAAGGTAGAACAGTTCAAGAGGGACGTTATACTCAAGACTATGTACGATGAGGAAGATAAAGAGGATACATTTGCATTATGGCTCAATCTGCACGACGGCCAAACAGGACCGGAGTTTGACTATCTCAATGCAAAAGGAGTTATACGTAAGTGTTTCCTGCGGTCAGTTTTTAATGTTTCAGCTAACTCATGCTGTCCCCTTTATCAGCACACTCTGCCATCTTCGGAAAGAGTAAGCTGGCACAAAATAACCAAACCAATGCCCCCGGTAGCCCGCAGAGGTCAACGCAAACTTTGCCTGATGTCAAGAAGGCGACTCCATTCGAGGAGCCGGAAGATGAGGAAGCGCTTCTGGCCAAGCTCAACAGCGGTAGACAGGCAGCTGAACTAGATGGATAGTTAATTCGTACATTGCTGTTCGCCTTTCTATGTTTAGATCGTTCGCAGTGATCTAGTCAATTTTGATGAAGTGCATAGCAAAGCACAATCGTTTATTTATCGTCTCAGTACTTACCTACCATGCATAGCGAAGTCAAAGGCAGTCAAAGTTCATCTTTCGTCAAAAGTCACTTCCGAGTAGTTAGCTGTGGCACATGTAAAGCAGTGTCTGTAAAGGTGTAGAATTGCTTGAGGTGCTTATGTCCAGCACTCCATATGCGAGTCAATGCAATGCCCAGCATATTTCAAGCTTAAGACCAGCTTGTCGGTCTCCTACATGCGAGAGCTGTTTCCATTAAGCAAATGCCTTCCTCCTAGCAAAGATGGCTGTTCATCGACAAAGTCGAGAATTACGCTTTGAAGTATGGCTTCTTTGCAGCTTTCCCTGGCGTACGACCCAATTTAGTATACATTATGGAGAACATATAATATCTTCGTTATCGGTTCGTAAGAAATGCTGTATCAAATCCATTATTTCCGAGTTGCCCTGTCCTCCTTTTGCGAGATAGGGAGAAACAAGTAGCTTGTCCTGTTATACATGTTGATAGTCCTTTCGACAGCCTTTTAGTCAACTCAAGAAATGATCATATTTGCGCTCGTTGGAGTCGTGTCGCCAGCATTGATACTTAAGCTATTCGAGCTCGAATTTTTGCCAGCCATGGATGAAAGAGAATGATCCTTTCTAGCAGATCCAAGTGGTAATGCCGACAATGGCGTCGCTGACACTGGAGTATGAGCCGATCCGGATCCATTCGAAGAGGAGCTCGTAGACACTCCAGTCGTCAAAGCGGAAGTAGGAGTCGAAGTAGCTGAATTACCAGAACTCAACTTGCCCACGAACCAAGAAGGTGTCCAGCCTCTTTCGCCTGTACTTTCTTTGATAACGTAGCTCCAGTAATTATAACGCTTGAACACGCGTAGCTTGTCTCCTTTCTTCATTGTTATCTCGTCTGATCCTTTTTGTGTGTAGTCCATGAGTGCGAGACCAGGTGTAGAGACGGAAACAATGGAAAGTGGATTGATAGGCGTAGCTGACGATAAAGGTGTAGAGGATATGCGAGACGGCGGGACTGTATCGAATCAAAGTCAGTCTAACCGAGCAGTTGCCGTATTAGATGGTAACTTACCTGAGGTTTCCAGTAAGCATCCTTGAGGCACCCAACCCGACCTCACAATATCGCTAGCCTTAGTAGCCGATGTATCTCTATGGACGACCCACCAACCCTTCGTCTTGTTCAGAATGACGAAAGTATCTCCAACATTGACATCAAATTCATCATCTCTATCAGCCATATAAGGATAGATAGCCAAAGCATAACCTAATCCATGATGTTTATCATCATCATCTTTATTACCATCCTTATCCTTATCATCGCCATCATTGCCCAATCCTGAAGTACCAGGATTAGGACTATTAGGTGATCTAGCGACAGGTTGTAAGTTCGTAGGATGATGTAGTCGTGTAGCTCTTGTAAATTCGCGTATTGATCCTTCTCGCCCTTCACCGCTTACATGTTTACCTTCTCTTAGTCGCTTCTCTCGTCTCGCGGCATGCTTAGCATGTGCGCCAGCTATGGGAGATTTGATATCTTTGATATGTCGAAGCATAAAGACTGGGTTCTTATTCGCGTCTTTTAACTTCTGGAATATAGAAAGCGGTTTCTCATCGTATGATAGGCATCGTTCTGGAGCCACTTGGGAGGAAATGGGGGAAACATTAGCGGCTGTGCTGCTACGACACTCTATTGTCAAGCCCCTCGCGGGCACTCACCTTGATTGTCATAACAAATGAATAAAGCATATTGTCTCCAATCGTCGTTGATCTTGTATTTCTTCAGTGCAGCAGGCAGCACTTTATAACAAGGATCTTCCAATGTGACTCTGAAGCTCTTGTATGGATTATCGGCAGAAGACGATGATGATGATCCACCCTTCTTCTCCGATGATGACAATCCAGTTCCAGCAGTGGTGGATGTACTTGAAGAGGGAGTCGTTAATGCGTTCGCTAGACTTGAAGAAGCAGAAGTAGATGCTGTAGACCCTTCCGCCGATGCCGATGTCGACGGTCGATTCGGTAGCGTTAACGTCGTCCCTCCTGGAGACGTAGACATAGCTTGAGCGGTAGCTGGTCTTTGTAATTGAGAGTCGGAAGTGGCATGCGAACCGCTGCCAATTTGGATAGCTCCGTCTATCATACGATTGGAAGATGTCATAGCTGCAGATTGGGGTAGACCAGCATCTGAAGGGTCACCATTGTTGTTACCGGTATTTAAGTTTGCTGATTGTTGTAGATAGCTAGCTGCGGTAGGAGTAGGTGGCTCCGCCGTGTTATTGATTATACCATTCGATGAGCTGGGCAGTGACGACGCGCCAGTACCAGGTGAAACAGGTAGTGTCTCAACAGCGTTCCCATCTGCACTGAGTAGTCCATTATTGTGGTGGTGTGCTGCACTTGAAGTCCCAAAGTAATTATTTGCTCTCCGTCTAAGTGAAGCTGAATGAGCTAATCCTCCAGCTCCACTACTCGTCGTGGGCGCCGCTGCCAATGGTGCCTCCGAGTTAGCAGCGTGCTGTAGAGCTTCATGCGTTGTTCTGACTGGTGAATTCAGTGGTGAAGCACCAGGTGACGCATCACTATGTACGAGATGGGCGGATCCATTTCGTATATGTGCAGTTCGGGAAGCAGAGGTCGAAGAAGTTGGGAAAGCAGATGTAGTAGGTGACGCTTGATTAGGTCGTAGTTTATTGATTGGTATCGGTGGTTCTTTGGTATATAGTGCTTTGTTGAGGCCGTACACTTCATCTCGCATTCCGTTCACTTGCTCGCTTAGGCGTATCAGAGAGGTTTCAAGTGAGTGTATGCGTTCGTCTACAGACAGAGTTTCAGGGATTAGGAGGATTAGCATTTCTATCAGTATAGGGCTGGAAGATTGTAGGGATGCTCACCTCGTTCGCGTAGTAGGTCAAACATCCTGTCTGGTGGAATGACACCCGCCGGCGAATCGACCATGACCTGGTCAATGAATTCGGCTGCAAACAACACAAGTAGCATTTGTCAGCCTAAGCGTTAAAGTGTTAGTCTTATGGTAGACGTACAAGGAGGGACCCAATGACCCTCTTCGATGGGTACATCATATTGTAATTTAAGCTGATAGACAGCTTTCAAGATAGCGAGTCTCTGGCCCTGTACAACGCAAACCCCAAGTCAGATTGGTCTGGTAAAGAAAGTAAAGAATGGCTATTGTAACTTACGACCGAATGAATGCCCACGTCCTTCAAAGCTTCATGGTCGCATTGCACCAATATTTCGCCGTTGATTTCATGTTCTATTAGCGTTCACAAACAGGAATATCAGCATTGTCGCAACTAGAAGACCTGACAGCAGCTTCTTATAGCCATGAAGGGCATGAAGAGCTGCATGCATGCCATTCTCCTGGGATTATAGTGTGAGACTAGCTTACCTTTGATTTGAGCCTCGTAGCCTTTAAAGCCCAAGGAGCATAAGAAAGTATGGACATCCTCCTCTTGCCAGTATAGGATATTAGCAGGCTGATAGCATCGCCGTCATGATATATAAGCCATTCCGAATGAACATGTGCAGGTCGTAATTGGAAGGTCAATTCAGTTGATGCCATGCAGTAGAATTGCGAAATTGTAGGTGTGCGTGAACACGTGTGTGTGTATAAAGAGGTGTCAGCGTGCCATCGATGCGCAATTGACTAAAACAAACTCACGTCTTCCATTGCTACTACTACCCTGCTGCTGTACTACCGTAGCATGTAGCCAGTGTATACTCGATAGCCAGTATTCCACCCGTTGTTCTCTCTTCCGACAGCCACTGCACTGATAGCTAGCTGCACAGGCGCGTATCTGCGAGCAGCGCACGACCTCGCCAGCGACTGCCCAGCGTGGATGAATATCTTGCACAAGGTCCTCCTCGCTCTCTTGATGCTCTATGGTAGTCTGTGATAGGGTTGCGTCGTACCCGGAGTGCCCTTTCCACAATGACCGGTTGCAGTCCTGTCCTACTGGTATTCGATTCCACCAAAGGTCTGTCTAACCCGCCTTCGACAACGTGAGCACCTCCACTTGGGATGGCCAGCTGCTTCTCCTCTTCCTGAACGAGAGTGTGGATGCTATGCTCTTGCAGTCTGGTGTTCTGGATGACGCTCTGAAAGGACAAGAAATGCGCACAAGGTCCTCGTCGACACGTCTCTGGAAGACAGCTACCTGGAACGCCACGATGGATGGTCTAGATATGGCATATTGAAGGCAGTGGGAGTATGCCCGTAAGCAAGAATAGAAGAACAAGCTCACAATCTACTAGGCAAACATCTCCCCTTCTCATGCATACGAGATCTTGCTTACACGCTCAACGGTTCAAAAAAGTCACGTTTTCC
Source organism: Cystobasidium slooffiae (assembly GCA_019775285.1). Taxonomy (NCBI): domain Eukaryota; kingdom Fungi; phylum Basidiomycota; class Cystobasidiomycetes; order Cystobasidiales; family Cystobasidiaceae; genus Cystobasidium; species Cystobasidium slooffiae. Next base: position 1,088,736 of record JACWFZ010000007.1, read on the forward strand.
TCAGATTTCCAAAATATGCAGTGATACTCGATAGCTACAAGAGTTCAGAATGGGATCATACTATACAATGATGAGGTTACATGTAATCTGGACGATCCGCACAGAGCGTTGTTTTTCATACTCTGTGATTTGTCATGGCTAAACAGTCCATGTACTGGTTCCGACAACTGCTTTGCTCATGTACTGCTACTTTGGCATGGGGATTGCTAACTTAGATTCTTGAAGCAGTGAAAAGGCTAACGAGTATTCTGACTATTTATCTTCCTTCTACGAAGGGTTCAAGGCACTGAGACACGCCTGCGAAACGAATGAACTATGGGAGTACTCCTTCATTGAGAGGTACGTTTTGACGGTGAAGATGTACCGGATGATCTCGTTCCGTTACCTTCGCGATGATGACCTGATGGTTTTGAAGCTGACTTTCTATTACTACTTGACGATGACTTCTTGTCGGTATTCGAAGTGGAAGTCGGCTCAATTTCACCTCCGTAGCAAGTCTCAAACATATGTGCAGTATGAGCAGCCACGTCGCCTATACATGCACATACAATTGAAAGATCAGCTTGTGAGTCACTTCTTCTGAAGACAAGAGATGAGGCCAGGTGGTACTCACATGAATAACGGCGTCTGTGCGCAGATAGAAATGAAGTCATTGCAACATGAATGAGATAGACACACCATTGCACGAGAGTGGTGGCGAAAGAGTAGAGTGTGCAAGCGAATAGTATACAAGAATGTCAGCTCAATCAAACGTACAGCCAGGGTAGCAAGAGCCACTCACAAAGCCTTCTCGTATCTATCTATTCCATCACTTTCACTGTCCACTCGACCGCCATTTCGAGCGACAATAGCGGGATCTACTATCGCCTCGTCATTGCTATCTTCTTCAGCCAGCGGACTTGGGAGGGAGCCTTTCAGACTTCCCATGGATATCCCACTATCCGTGGTAGATGAGGAGTCATTCCTTTCCCTTGAATATCCTTTGGTCACATCTAGATCCTCTCGTTGCTGCTGCTGCTGGTGTTCATTAATGACAGATGAAGATGTGGATGATGATGACGCGTGGTTGTTGCGACTACTCGAAGGCCGTGGTGAAGGCATTGGAGTGGACATGGCTGTTTGTTGAACGAAGAAGGAAGAAGAAGTATACACAGATGTACGTATATATTCTAAGTGAACAGATTGGCAACAGTGTAAAGGAACACCTTTAAACCCTAGGGTACAACCCCTACTTGCAAAAGTGTTCTCAGTTGTACGAGGCTAGGTGGTAGGAGATGGTGGCGAAAGTGCCGGGTGGCCGAAAGGGTAAGGCTGAGAGGAGAGGATTTGCAGGGGGATCAGCAAGATTAATTGCTGTGGAATGAACAGGGAGTGGGTGGGTCGGTGCAAAGGAAGATGTGGATATGATAAGAATCAAAGCATAATAAGGAATTAATGAGTAGAATAACTCTTTCTTTCTATCTATCCTTGAGTGGCGTTTTGTTCTCCGAGACGAGCCGGATTTGCTTCAGTTATGCACGTTCTCTTTTCTGCGAGAAGAACGCATCATCGTTTGTTACAACCAGTGATTCATCACTTTCATGCAAATCCCCACAAAAGACCCGTTGAACTGATGAAGCAGCCTGCTATAAGCAAGATGACATGTGACACACACAGCATCCCAGCCTTGTCCTCTGTCTGCTGCAGTATCAGAAGAACAGTGACTGTGTGGTTATCGTCGTCATCAGGCCTTTCCTTGGTTGCTGCAACATGTAACACAGTGATATGGATATTTTGAAGTTGCTCTATCATAGCTTCCCTCATGCGATACATTTCCTCCCTGCCATATGACGCGTTTTCCTTCTCTTATTGCTAGTGGGCCTGCGCTTTGAACGAACCGAATGATGATGCAGGTGGAAAAGTAGAAGAGACATGAGGTCATGGATAGCGGGAGAAATGCAGGATACAACCCCCATGACAGAGGATGGAGAGGGCAGATCAGAAGCTAAGTTGATCATAGGACAGTCGACGATAGACTCGTTAGAAATGGACAGAAGAATCAGTCAAGCAGTATTTCGGAAGGTGTACCGTAGAAAGAAACTGTAAGTGTGAGCACGGTGGCGGCTTATGTCATCGAATTTCGGCTCGGTTCATACATAGCATGCAAGCAGGCAGACTTGCGAGGCATCAGTACCAAGAAGAAAGCAAAGCAAGTCATTCGAAGTTTAGTCACAATGCCAGAGCTTTGTGAGTTGACTTTGACTTGGTACTTTCTAACAGCATGAAAATGAAGCAAGGCAAACGACTTATCAACAGGACAGAAGCGAGACTGAGGACTCATGGGCATACCGTAGCTCATACTCGGTAGAGATTTGTGTAAAGGTTTATGTCAGATTGTCCATTGCTCGATGTTTTTCTCTCGCCTCTGAAGTTACGGTATTCGCGGAAGAAGAAGGGATCATCTGGTGATACCTCAGAGAAAAGAGGTTTTTGTGCTACTTAAATGCAACTACCGCTACTTCCAGCGTACTGTATACCCTGTAAGAGAATTGAAGTCCGTCCGGGTCGAGTCTCTAATCGATCATCTTCAACTAATATAGCATCTATAAGAGAGAGGGAGGTGTATAAGGGACTCTGAAAGAAAAGAAGAAATCATGCAATGCTAACGTAGGATGACGAGTAAAGTAGTGTAGCTAGGGAGGGTGGAAAGGTATTAGAAGCAGCACGAAATCTTCTTGGAAGTCAAAACGAGTTTAGAGAAGAGGGTATACCGGTACCTAGTAAGAATAATGATAAGAGTAAAAAGAAGAAATTGCTACTACTGGCAAATATTAACTTAAAAAGGAGAGGCTCTTTTGCGCGGCGGTTCCGCTTAATGAGTGATCACTTCTGATCCATTCGTCTAGAGGACGACTAGTCCAGCTACCATAGCTCCAGCCAAAGCTACTGCACTCATCGATACCACCTTTCCAACGCCAGCAGCTCCCTTGTCAAATACAGCAGCTTGAGAGGAAGCTTCAGCTTGTACAGCTGCATTATTAGGGGCGACAGCGGCGTCGGTAGGTAGTCCAGTAACAGTAGCAGTTGCGTCCGATGTCACATTTGAAGCTGAAGTAGTGGTTGGAGTCGAAGTTGTTTCGGTGGTCGACGTGGAGGATGGAGCCATTGATGTATTGGGTACTCTTTGTAAGGGTGCAGTGGCAGTGGCGTTGTAAGCTGCTTGGAAACCGGCTAGAATCTGACGGTTGCGTGTTGGGTTGGCTCTTGCTTGATATCCATTAGGTGAGGAGTCGCAGCATGATCCCTAATCATTCCAACGGGACAGTTTGGTGATAGGAGACAACATATGTCAGCTTTTTGTGTCCCAAAAATGCTAGAAGTCCACCCCTCGACGGTATGCTCCATGCCATGCATGCGTGTGCTTCGACTCCGCATGTCGCGAGGCGTAAACGATGCCGCAAGCAGCGGAAATTCGGACTTACAGCTTCAGTGAAGTAGAAATAATGATCCTCCTCCCTATCTCCACCAGCGCACCTCGGGTCCTCCCTATTATGCAGGCAATAAACGTAATTTTGTCCATACATGTTCGTACCTCCCATTGGTGCTTCTTGAATGGAAGGATCGGTCCATACGTGAATACCTGTATTTACAAAGGCATAGGATGAATTGGAAGTTGTACCGTCGGGGAGGATCTGGTTGTTGTAGGGAATCTTGGCGGGGACAGAGTCGCTGTTGTCATCATGATTATACAGGGAGAAGGAAAAGAGAAAAGAAAAAGAGGGAAATAAGCAGAGTGTTTCGAGAGTTAGTAAAGATGGGAGGATTGGTTGTAAGGAAAAGGGAGAGAATGCTTACCGGTTCGAGACTGTTCTCTGACTTGCATCGCTGTTGAAATGACAATCATCAAGGTAAGAAGAGAAAGGAGAGTCAGCAGCAGTCGTTATATGTCCTGACGAGGCCAAGTGAGGAAGTTGAAGATATGAAAGGACTCACGAAATGAACAAATCATCCCAACGTCTAGCAGCATGGGTATTAAAGCATGGAGGGCTACCAAACGATTGCGCAGAAAAGAGTAGGCCTCTATTCTTCAATTCGAGAGCTGCAACCTGCATGATACAACCACCAAATCCATGACCAGCAGCAGACCAAACTAAATCGCCCTGATTTTCTTTGATAGCCTGCATGTCATTAGTTGCATTTTTAACTTCTTCCCAAGCTTCAATAGCCGAATGCATAGCTTGACATCTTCCTCTTTCTGAACATCCAACTAGATCGCTCATTGGTGTCAAGGTGGAATTGAAGTTCTCCCACCCATAGATGCCTTTGAAGACCATGAGGATCTTGTTCATCTCATGCACTTTGACCATGAATCCTTCACTTCCATATTTGGGAGTTGGGCCCCACGAGCCAATGACTTCAAATGGAACATTGGGATTTCCGGGGTATTGTCGCTGTAAGGTCTCCCGTGTGAAGAATTGGGGACAGGTATTGCGGTAGTCGCCGTATGCTGCCATTGCGAGACAGCCATGATAGCGTGTGTGCTGGAGGGCGAGGTGGTTGTGTAAGTCGGTTGTTGTGGTGAGGGAGGGTTTGAGTAAGTGAGGAGTGCGCGATTGCGATTGGAAGCAGGAGCGAATATGAGTAGAGGAAGGAGTGATGATAGTAATAGTAGATAGGTAGGAAAGAGAGTAAGCGCCCGGTAATCAGATTAGAAGAGAGAGAGAGAGCGATTGAATCACGTGATATAGTAGGTGAGACAATTTCCCATGATAGAAGAAAAGTTCCAAGAGAAACGGGAGAAAAGTGAAGGGAGAAGTTGAATAATATAAGATGTAGACGCGTGTTCATTATTTGGATTATTATTGCCAAGAAGTGACGTTGTTTCATATGTATGATTCAGAAATGAAGCGGAAGAGAGGACGTGTATGTCAGTATATTTGAATTCTCTTGGGGTTGGGTGTCCAGTGCCCAAACAATAGAAGGAGGAGAGGACGAAGATGGTGGGAAGAGAGTACAATGCAAGCAACAATGCAAGAGACAAAGCGTATGATGGAGAAGAGTGAACTCACCCAATACACAGACTGAGCACCAGTCCAGTTCCACATGTCCCAATGATCCACCTGTCCCGGCACAGCAGGCTCAGGAGGAGTAACGTGGTTGCCAGTGTCTGCAGGGTTGCCGGTGCCTTGAGCATTGACGGATGATGATGTGGATGATAACAGGGCCAGCAGACCCAGTGAGAGGGTAGTCTTCATGGTCATGGTTGACTTTGCTGTAATTGGTGTTGTTGTTGTAATGTAATGAGTGTGTGGTTGAATAGAGTATCGAGGACGGCCTATGCTCTGGAACCTCTCTCTCTCTCTCTCTTGAACGAAGGAAAGGCAAAGCAGGAGAGTGCTACTCTACTCTACTGCCAACAAATGAAAGATTAGAAATGCGATACGATAAGAAAGAGAAGAGAGACAGAAACAGTCACTCCAAAGACTTGTCACTTCTGTGTAACCGTATGTATGTTGTTTGTCTTGTCCTTGCTTGTCCTTGTCTTATCCGAATTATCCTTTTTGTTAACTTTTCTAACTTATCCTCGTCGATCACTTTTACTTTACTTTTCAAGCAGGTCGGGGTTGCCAAGGACGTTGTCGCATCTCGCATACATCATAGGGTCTGTGCGGTGGAGGAGTGGATGTAGACTGTAACGACACCGTACACTCTTTGCAGTCTGTAGAACATGGTAGGCACCGTGCCTCTATACAGCTGCAGATTCGTACCAGATGACACACTGCTGTAAAATCACTCTTCCCCTTCCGTGTGGCTATCGTAGGATCGCCCTATGCCGCCTAGACTTGCTCTTTGCCGAATATCTCGAAATGATCGAACATGCATTCGAATTCCAAGGACTTTCAGACTCTAATTTCATGTTGATTCCTAAGTTATCTTCTCTTGTCCTGAGTTTCTATCATCATTCCTATCCTTGTCCTTATGCCAATTTTTTCTTGTTAGATCAGAGTACGGTCCTACCGGAACCAACGAAGCGGCAAGAGGAAAGACAAGTTGAATCTCATACATGAGACTGTATCGTACATGCAAAATACCCAGAGTCAAGGGTTGTCATTGTGGATACGCTAGAACAATGTCGTAGATTTCGAAGACCCTGATGGTCGTCTCATTTATTGCCATGCAAGATCCATCTATCGAAAGTGAAACTAGTAGATTGCACAAGAAAGTGTCAACGAATAGTAGAACCGAAGACTGCTGCTCTCTAAAGATGAATAGATGTCACGATAGGGACGGGGAAGTACTCTAGAACGAAGAAAACAAAAGATGAAAACTACTGCGATTTGAACTGCCAAACCTTTCTAGAATAATGCGCCTAATCAAGGTAAAGAAAGAGAGAAGAAGAAAACAGAAGAAAGTGTCCTTTTTGCGGGTTTTGAATGAGAAGAGGATTGTAATGTTGCTATATAATGATCCCCATTCTATAGCAAGACAAACGAAGCGATTCCAACCAATCCCACTCCCACGAATGCATTAATAACTTTACCAACTCCAGCAGCTCCAGTTCCTCCTCCATTTCCAGCAACGCCTTGAGTTTGTTGAACTGCAGCATTATTGTCGGCTCCAATACCACCACCAGTTGCATTGACAGCACCAGTGTCGGTGGTAGAGTTGAGAGTAGTACTTGGTTCTGCTGCTGCTAGGACTAAACTTGTGTTTGGCTCATCTAATCGTGGCACGGTGGCCGTGGCGCTGTACGCTGATTGATCTGATAAAAGTGCAGCACGGTCAAAGCTTGCGTTATACCGAGCTGACCATCCATCTTCACAGCATGTTCCCTGTTGACACCATCAATCACAGATGGGAACCATAATGAGGGTCACGAGAGAAGGAGCAAAAGGCACACATCAGCATTTTGAATTATTCCAAGCTTGCATCTCATCCAAGAGTGCTGCAGGAGCATCCAGCTGTCGCTGTCTGGTCCTGTTCCATTCGGAAATCCCATCGGTGTTAAAGAAAGAAAGAGAGGGGAAGCGCCTTTCGAATAAGGATGTGACAAACGAAAGGAGAATGGTTTGAGAAGAGGGGCGAAAGCGACGAGAGGGGAGGCAGACTAGAAGATAGGAAAAGGGACTACTTACGATATCAGTAAAGTAGAAATAGTGATCCTCCTCACTATCCCCACCAGCACATCTAGCATCTTCATTATTATTCAAGCAATAAATATAATTTTGTCCATACATATTAGCAGTTCCCATTGGTGCTTCGTTTATAGTTTCATTATTCCAAACGTGAATACCTGTATTTACGAATGCATAGGAGGAATTGGATAAAGTACCATCTGGCATGTACTTGTTGTGATATGGGATCTTGGCGGGGACCGCGTCTCTGTTTGTATTATAGCATTTTGAAATCGTTTGATCAGCTTAGCCTTTGAGTATCAAGTATACAGGACGAAAGCTTACCGATTTGCAACTGTTCTTTGACTTGCATCGCTGTTGGCATCATGTGGAGGTCAAGGAAAAGAGATCAAGAGGTAGTCAGTCTTTAATATCTTATGAAGATAAAGAGAATATGCTAAGACCCAGTATTAAAAAAAAGGTACACTCACGAAATGAAAAGATCATCCCATCGTCTAGCAGCCGCGACATTGAACACGGGAGGACTACCAAAAGATTGAGCCGAGAACAAGAAGCCTCTAACTTTCAAATCTAGCGCAGCGACTTGCATGATACAGCCACCAAATCCATGGCCTGCAGCTGACCATACTAGATCACCTTGACGTCGTTTGATGATTGCCATGTCGTTTGTTTCAGCTTTGACTTCTTCCCAAGCTTCAATAGCTCCTGCGTGTGCCATGCATGTACTATTACATCCGACACCTAGCAGCGGTGCAAGTGTAGCATTGAAGTTTTCCCATCCATAAATACCTTTGAAGACCATTAGGATCTTGTTCATTTCAGGAACACGAACCATGAATCCTTCTGATTTATATTTTGGTGTTGGACCCCATTGTCCTACTACTTCGAATGGCTCATTTGTATTTCCTGGATATTGTCGTTGTAATGTTTCATAGGTGAAATGACGGGGACAGGTAGTGCGATAATCGCCATATGCCGCCATTGCGAGACATCCATGATAGCGTGTGTGCTGTTAAGTTTGGCAGGGAGGGGCAAAGTCATCATCCAAGGAAAAAGTTTCAGGTGAAGTTAAGAACCGGGTTTTTCATCCAGGGTGATTCAAATGTTGAGGCGTTGAGTGAGGTTCAGGCGGTAACGGTGGGTTCAAAAGAGTGGTTTCGTAGAAGGAAGGATAAGTTAAGCCATTTAAGCGTTTTTCGTGTATGTAATGATGCGAGACATTTTGAAAAACCCCAAGGGATGCCGAGCGGACATTCAATATTGATAGCATAAGCCGCCGGAAATTTGACGATCAATTTTTGAGGGAATCACGTGATATCCAAAAACAGGATGCAAGTGAAATGACGAGAGGTGGAGAGAGAGAGAGGGTAGGTGAATGCAGAGAGTAGAGTGAAGGGGGAGTAAATAGCATACAGTATGAGTGTATGTGAGTGTAGGATGAAGAATAGTCAGTCTATGGCTCCTACTCTGTCTGCGGTCCACTCACTACAAAGGGCATTTCAGAAGGCCCAGTGCAGAATGGAATAGAACACTCACCCAGTACACACTCTGAGCACCAGTCCAGTACCATACAGCCATCTCTTCAGCAGTAGGGTGTTCAGTAGTAGCCGGTCTACTAGGGTTGGCCTGTCGACTTGCAGCTGCCATTGCACTGCTGCTGCTTGATGATCTTGATGATCTTGTGCCCTGTGCCGTGACACTGCTGATCCCAGATAGTAACGCAGACAGTGCCAGCACGGCGAGTGAGAGGGTGGTCGCCTTGACTGCCATGACTTCTATGGTCGACGTGAATGTGAATGTAAGGGTGTCAATGAGAGAGTGTGTGAGTGTATCTTGTCTGTATGTCCTCTCCCTCGCTCGTTGTTTGAGGTGTGTGTGTGTGTGTGACCCGCTGAACTGGGTGGTTGGAATCAAAAGTGAAATAATATACGAGAGGGAGAAGGTGAGGTCAGCGTAAATCAGAAAGCCAAGACAAGAGAGAGAGAGAGAGACAGAGAATCACCTTGCAAGCACAGTCTAGATAAGTATTAGAGGTAAGAAGCAAACGAAGCAAGTCCGCTGTTCGCAAAAATTCCATTCACTCGTGCATGGGCCACTTGTTTGTAGCGGTCGCGTTCAGTCATGCGCAAGGCCGATGCATGGGAGATGGAAACCAAGACGCGACTTAGGCGAGGGGGAGGTGAAGCTGTGCCGCTTTAAGCAGAATCTCTAGAGAACGTCTACTAATGTCACCGGACTACGCAAGTCAAGTGTCTTGGTGGAGAAAATATGCTGTATTGCGCCGATTGTCTATGAAGGAATTCAAGTTGCTACTATATGTATGGTACCGACTACCCTCTACAACGCAATCATCCCAATTGATAGAATTGAGGAGCGAGTGATTGTCACCCTTAATTAAGATTTAATGATTAAATATGACTTGTATATGCTAAATAAAGACTACTCTATATGGAAACAACATCGAAAATTAAACCCTTCGACCGAATCTTCCTGTAGAAAACGATGACTGTTTTTGATTGTTTAAGAATGAATGTCCGTATTATATGCTTGGAGTGCTTTCTAACTTGCTTTGAGGTGTTGCTTGAAATAAGGAACTGAATTGAACTCTTTTCTCGTATGTACGTGTATGTTGCTTCTTTTGTTCTTATTCGACACACACCTCTTACAGGAAGGCGACATATCCGACTGCTAATCCGACAAGTGCAGACACTCCAGCTGAAGCCATCTTCATCTTTGAAGCAGCACCTCCAGTCTGGTTCGAAGAAGTAGGAGCAACGCCCAGTGCGTTATTAGCTGGATTAATAGCTGACCCAGCCGAAGCACTAGGCTGTACTGTCGAGGTGACACCAACGCTCGAAGTTACAGTCGATGTAAGTTGTTCCGTTGTGGATGTGGTAGATGTAGTAGTAGGCAAGACGGAGGTATTTGGTACGTCTAGTCGTGGTACTGTAGCGGTGCGGTTGTATTGACGCTGGTCGGATGCGAGAGCTTGGCGATCAAAGGTTGCATTGTACGAAGCTGTCCATCCAGATTCGCAGCATGTTCCCTATAACCATCACAAAGAATCGCAAAAGCGAGTCAGTCCCCTATCTCATTGTATCACTGAAGCAGAAAAGAAGAAAAGAAGAAAAGAAGAGGAAGAAGGAAAACTCACAATATCAGTGAAATAAAAGTAATGATCCGCTTCATTATCACCACCCGCACATCTTTCATCTTCATTACCATCCAAGCAAATATTATAATTTTGTCCGTACATGTTTGCTGTACCCATTGCTGTTTCCCGGATTGAGGAATTGCCCCATACGTGAATACCGGTATTGACGAATGCATAAGATGAATTTGATAATGTACCGTCTTCTAATGGTTTGTTGTGATAGGGGATCTTGGCGGGTACAGCGTCACTGAGAGTAGGTAACGTGGGATTAGCTCGAATGACAGAGATACTAGCTTAGATGCAAAGATGCTTACCGATTAGATACCGTTCTTTGACTTGCATCGCTGTGTAAGGATACCCGACGAGGACCAGATTAAGTTAACTCGAGTACTCTAAACATCAGACAAAAGAAGAAAGGAATGTGTTACGCACCCAACGAACAAGTCGTCCCATCTCTGAGCAGCGTTGATGTTGAACACAGGAGGTGAACCAAAAGACTGAGCAGAGAAGAGCAGGCCTCTGTGTTTCAAATCCAGCGCAGCGACCTGCATGATCATACCACCGAATCCATGGCCTGCGGCTGACCAGACAAGACTACCTTGATGTCTTTTGATCATTGCCATATCGTTGGTCGCTTCTTTGACTTCTTGCCATGCTTCAATAGCACCGGCGTGAGCCATACATGTCCGATTGCAACCGACACCCAAGAGAGGTGCAAGAGTAGCATTGAAGTTTTCCCAGCCGTAAATACCCTTGAAGACCATTAGGATCTTGTTCATCTCTGGGACGCGGACCATGAATCCTTCTGATCTGTATTTGGGTGTTGGTCCCCATGTTCCGACTACTTCGAAGGGATCATTTGTGTTTCCGGGATATTGACGCTGTAATGTGTCATATGTGAAATGTTGAGGACATGTCCTGTTGTAGTTGCCGTATGCAGCCATTGCTAGACATCCATGGTACCGAGTATGCTATTTGCGAAAATCAAGAAAATCAGCATTGAATTCCCTCCAAGTTTTAAGACGGGAGAAGAAGAAGAAGGAGAAGACGAGCTCACCCAGATAACACTCTGTGATCCGGTACCGTACCATACTGAATTTGAAGTGTGACCAATAGCACCAGAGGGGGTTTCGACATCGTCTGATTGTGCATTGATTGAAGTAGCAGCGAATGCAAGTAATGCCAGAGGCAGGACCTTTTTGGACATGACGGGCATTGTCTAATTGAGGGTGTTTAAAGGAAGGTGTGTGTTATGTGAGTGAGAGAGAAAGTGTATGAGGAGTAGTCTCTATGCTTCAAATTCCGGAAGAGGTAGAAGTAGGCTGTGTAGGATAATGGAACCAATTGTACAGAAAAGGAGAGGCAGGGAGGCGAGGCAATATAAAGTGTTCGAGAACATGAAAGAAGGCAACGTTTGATTAGTATGATGTACAGAATATTGTAAAGCTGAGGATGTAGCTAGCTCACCTTCGAAGTAAATCGAAGTCGCGCTCCGTCTGTCCTTTCTGAAAAGTAGTCGCCAAGAAAGAAGTGCAGGGCTAAAAAAAGCGCGCACGCCTTGAAGGTTCGTGAACTAAACGGAAAGTACGGGGGAAGAGGCTGCGCTGTGGACGGGACGGGTTGTCGAGGGCAGAGGTATGTACGACGGCAGAGAGGAGGAGCAGAGAGCGATACAATGTCAGTACTTGATAGTCGAAGCCTTGCTTAAATGATAAGAAGCCTGATGCCGGCCACTCCGGAAGGAAGATCACTAGAGACTCACCAGAGACACTTTTTTTGCGTTGCCTGGCCGAGGAGGCGAGCAAGGTAAAGGAAAGTGTGAAGAGTTCGGTTCGGAACACTTGCGGAAGGGAGTGTGCTAATCAATATAGTGATTGGAAAGACTGCTGTTGACTGTCCTGGCTAATGAAAGCTTCGAACGAATGCAGCAAGTGAGGGAAGAAAGAAGGAAAGCCTGGTGGAAATCCGTCTGCGGTAGATGCTTGCTTGACAGCTGGCTGAAGTGAGGGGTGGAATACCGCTGTGGCGTGCTATCTGGTTACCCGGGAGTATGTTGGAGGATTAAAGGTAAGACAAGAAAGAGAGAACAGACATGCACTTCTATATTCTATATGGTCCATCAAGAGATCTCTCGGTCTTCTATCTGTAACCCGCAGTATAATTTTTTGTGCTTTCACACACACACAAAATTCATCACACGCTTCGCAGTACATACTAGACAGCGGAGAAGCGAGAAGATAGACTCCCCACTTTACCAATTGCAGTAGCGAGTACCTGTCAAATGTCTCACCGAGCACTGCTGCGTTCATGCCCATTCGTATCATTCTTGCCTTCTTGCTGCATTAAGCAAGTGACGTGAACTCGGAAAATCAATAGATGGCGGGTCGCTATGTACTTTGCGCGTCCGGGGTAGAGTCACGTGCCTTGTAAAGTGGACGGCTAGCTGTGGACAGTGGAACACTGTAGAGACTATGGTAGCGTACTGTGGAGGTGTGGTGAGTCGAATTGATAGTGTAAATCGTCTTACACCCTGGTATATGTCTGATGAGGTGTTGGTCAGAGATCTAAGTGACAGTCTAGGTTTCGTGCAGAAACAGGCTGATGATCGACGATAGAAGCATTAGGCGTGCAGGCAGGCATACGGGCCAAGTGGTGCTAGCTAGAGCCCACGATGGTTTATCAGTAGGTACAGTGTTCACTGTGGCAGTACCGTATACCCCGAGCCAGTGCTTTGCTTCTATTGCTGTGCGACAGTCCAACTTCAACAACAACACGTGCAGCTTGCCCCCGACATGGCATATGCAGGCTAGAAGCTACATATCATGTGATAGAGCGAGACCAGCACTATCATAATGACATAGTAATAATAAGTGCCAATGAGAGGAAACCCACCCCAAGTTGTACGCAAGCACCTATGATATACCGTCAGTCTGCTGTTGATCAATGCAATTTACCGGAAACATGCATGCCTTGTATCGATATTCAGCATGCCTCGAGGGAGAAAGCAAATCAAGAACGGGGGGAGTGTTGCTCTCTTAGCCGGTGATCCACAACAACAAGCAGTTATATCGTATAGATGGCCTAAGCAAGGTACTGCTACATATGATAGAGTGATGCAAGACTCGTCACTGCACGGCGAAGGAGACCTCAAGAATGCAGCTACCTCTGTGCCTTCCACCATGACTACCGCGTCCGATATGCCTGTGGAAGGGGAACAACCTGTTCTATTCTACGATGGATCTCCAATGCACGACTATCTAGCTTCTGTAGCTCCGGATGAGGCACCTACTATGGATACACGGCGCCGGCTATCCTCAAGTAGCAGTGTCATAAGCCATCAAGGTGGTGGTGTTGCTGCTGATGGTCCAGCATCATCGACAGCCGGAGGAGAGGTGACTTCAGCTCCAGCGGCCCGACGCAAGGTAGGTAGACCTAGACTGGCATATTTTACATACTTCTAAGCAGACTTAACATACTGACGCGTGTCTCTATGCTCCTCCTGTCGTTGTCGCCTATTAACCTCACCTCATTTCCAATCTCCGAAAACCTCGATCTCCTTGCTGGACAAACGTGACACGTTTACACGCATTATGTGTGTTCAATGCAATGCTGCCCTGCTCACAGACTCGAAGCACATCCAGCAGCTCATCCACCTCATCTACTTCTCGCCGAAGGCGCTCCTCTCCATCTAAGCGTCCATCGCATTCCAGTCCATCCAAGCGCACAACTTCGGCAAGGCACCACAGCAACAGCAGCAGCAGCACTCACCACAATACAACAATGATGGACATATCAAACGATCCACTCTTCAACGAAGCTAAAGAACGTCTCAATCTATTGCTAGTGTCATACCTCTCCGCACCGCATTATTCAGCTCTACCACCACAAGACCAAGAATGTATAGATCGCGAAACGGTGAATGCATTCTTGTTGGATGAACGCTTTCAACGATACGGAAGACAGCGAGGATATTCGTCTGCTTCGGTTGGCAGGAGTGCTGTCAATGGCTCATATGCTCCCGAAGGAGGGAGAGCAACTTTACAAAGGCGAGAAGGATCATCGAAACAACAAGAGCACCAGCCAAGGTTGATGATGACAAGACCAGCTCAATTGTTCTTCCTTGGACTCTGTTCTCTCGCCCTTCTCACACCTGCATTTACTGCATCTTCTTCAGCAAGTACCGCTGCCTCGAGCGAGATCACCCATTCTGCAATCAATGATTTGATGCATGCTCTCCTTCCGGAATCGATGAATCTCTCGTCCTGGCCTTCTTGGACTGGCACACTTATAAGAACCGCCCCAGGCGTAGTAGCCCTCACCAGTCTGACGGCATTCTTTGCTCGTTCATCATTAAGGACAGTGACACCTTCTTCAACTGGATCCCTTAATACTTCTATAACAAAGGCAGGAGAAACTGAAGAAGTCATCCGTGAACTAAGGAAGCTGTTCAATGCATGCAAGAAGTTCATTGATGAATGTACAAGACTTGATATTACACTAGAGAAAGGTTTTACTGTCCTATTGGAACTAGGCAGATTAGCTGGACTGGAAGGCGAAGAATCACTGAATGAAGATGAAGCCGAGGAAGACGAAGCTTGTCATCGAAACAACAACGGTATCGATAGTGGAAATTGGCAGGACTTGACTACTATTGAAGCGAGATTATCGCGTTCTTACCCACATCATTACGCTCCATCGCCGGCTAGACAGACGAGGACTAGGCAGAAGAAGCAACGCTTACCTGCCCTTCCTGTCAGACAAGCTATCTTCGCTTCGTTATATACAGTTCAAGACAAACTCGAGAAGGAGTTAGATGCTCTCGCGAGATCCTTCGAAACTGAAGCTACCGCATTTGGACGGACTCAGGAGTCAGGCCAAGACGACATCGATACACTCGAATTGGTCCGCTTACTTGACATGTACAATTGTCATCCTCCCTCATACACGGCTCAACCTACATCGCACCCAGCCGGAGCTGCGTCACTAGAAGATGAAGAAGCAGCCGAGAGATTGTATCGTCGTACAATGGCGAGACGCTCACTCAGCCCCACATTATACAATGAAAAGCAACAGAATGCTCAAACGAATCATGCAGCTGCAAAGCTCAAGCGCAGATCCGGGATGTATATACCCGCACCACCTTCATCAGTCCGCGAAGAACCTGTTTCTAGCATTCAACAGACTTTCGGTATAACGAGTGAAGAACAGATTGGAAGACGAGCTTCGTGGGCTGCTTTCCAGCCCTCTCATCGCAGGCAAGCACCATCACATCCATCTGCATCTGCACAGCAACAGGCCCAGAAAGGGACGTCGGCTGCTGTGCCTCCATCACCTACCACTGCTACTTCATCTGGTCTCCAAGGTCTAGCACGCAATCAGGCTATGGCGACTCCACCACGTGTCAGACCTCAATCCATCCATTTTGGCGGTGTCATTTCCTCTACTTCCAACAATATGGCAGCCGTTACTTCTTCTCCACTTGCAAATGGCGCAAGAGAGTCGAATAGCACAATCAAGCGAGAAAGACGACGGAGAAGCGAACAATTGTTTTCGCTTGCAACATTGCAATCGCAATCTCTGCATCCGAATGAAGATGAAGCGCTCTCACTTTTGAGATCATCTACTTCTTCAGCTGCTTCTACTTCCTCTTCAATCGGCTCATCTGCAAATTTGCGATTGTCAATCTCGTCGCAGGGTACCAGTGCGGATCCAGTCACTGCAGCATCTAATCATATAGACTTATATGATTCCCCTTCGCGCCCGACTCATGCGCGTCGAACCTCCCTGGGACCAGCTGCTGGCTCCGGTGCACTGCAAAGGCAGCAGAACAGGAGAAGTCGGCCATTATCAATGCACGAACTTGATTTCGGGCGATCGCTGCACAGAGCTTCTCTGTCGCATCTCAACACCGATAGGAGAACTTCATTGGACGAAGTACCAGAAGCAGATTCGACAGCATCGCATAGAAATGCGGCTGCAGCTGCTTTGGAGCGACGATGGTCAGCACATCCTTCAGCACCTTTTTCAGCTTCTATGTCAGCCTCTACATCGACCGCTTCACTCCCTTCAAAACCTCGCGATAGACCAACAAGTCTACTTCTCCTATCTTCGCCTGTCTTGTCTTCTTCACCTGCTCGTCGCTCTCCGGACATGGTAGAATCGCCAGCCGCTTCTTTCCGATCCCGCAAGAATCAACAGCATTCCCAGCAGATACATGCGCCACGACGAGCCAAATCCAAGTTCGCCGTGTCTAGTTTGCGCGAAAGCTCTGAGCACGTCAGTACGCTCGAAAGAGCTCTAGTGTGTCATTTGTTGGCGTTGAAGTACTCCTCTGTCTCAGGTCAAAGGCTTCGACATGTCCTGGCCCTGCTCATTAGCCTCGTGGAAGGTGTCAATGCGTGCATCAACAGCGAGACTGCCTCTTTGACAAAGACGATGTGGGAAGAGTTTGAAGATGGTCCAGCCAAAACAAGCTCGGAAGATGCAGGTACAACTGCGCCACCAGCATCGGTCTTGCTTGCTACCCCTATGACTAGTAGCTCTCCCTTCCAATCTACGCCAAAGCGAGGATCATTCATTGCGCTGCTACCTGGCTCCTACCCCTCTTCGCCTATCATCGAAGTCGATCCTGCAACGCCTCCACTCGAGACAGCTAAATACACACCAGAAGGATCCTTCTTCCGCCGCTTTGACCAAAATGAAGTGTCAGAACAGGTTCAAGATTTCGCTCCGCGTGAGCCTTTCTCCTCGACGGAGCAAAGTGGCAGAAAAACATTGTCAGATTCTCATGTCGAACTGAATGCAGCGCTGAGAAGCATAGCTACTAAAGTATACATGGAGCGACAAGATTTGAAAGAGTACTTTGATGCAACCAAGGTTGGTCCTACGGAGATTGCTGCTCAGCAGTACACGTTACAACAAATGGAACTTCGACAAGAATCGCTCAGAACAGATCTACAAAGCCTTTTGCGAGCATGGGAAGAAGGTCGCGCATCCCTGAGGCAAATCAAGGAAGGCCGACAACGTAGGATTCAAGGAGCTCAAACCACACGCGGAGCAGAAGGACAAGAGGCCTCATCAGATGTCTCGGAATACGACAATGCGGAGGAGGAGCCTTCTCTCATGTCGGCGTCTGCCGAGCTCGAGAAACATGGCTCGATCTCTTCTGTTCTCTCTTCTGGAAACGAAGATTCGCTCTCAACTCCTGCTTTGTCTCCCCTTTCGCCTGCCACGTACCAGCCTCTGCACGTCTCGGAGCTACTCCTTGACTCGACAGATCCTTCTCAACTGCCTCGCTACGGCATGCAAGAACAACTCTTCGAGACCTATGTCGGCGGTAACGAGGATCAACAAAAGAAAGGCAAGAAAAATGGGAAATTCAGCCGGGAAGAGCGCATTGCTCTTGCTAAAGCGAAGAGGTTTGAGGATAAGGAGAACCTGAAATCAGTGTCTGAACCACAAGCAAATGCAGAGCTCATCAGCGAGTTGAAGGATATGGTCGCGCTATTGAGGTATGTGCTCCAACCCTTCATAGGGTCGCATCAGGAAAGCTGATAATTGTAAGCAGGTCTCGCAATGCTGCCGTGCTGGCTGATCAGCAGTGAACATCATCTTTTTCGGGTAGTCGTCCCCTGCCGCCTATCCTGTACCGCAATGTATCATAGTTCCTACTTATTGTTGCCAACTACTGCCATGTCAACGATATCCACGTACAATTCAAGCGAGATAGTGGAGAATGGTACGAGTCTCGCCCCGCTCCAGATATTCATTGTCGATAAGCCAATCAATCTGTCGCTTTATGTCATTGACCTGAGGTATGAAGCGTTTTGAAAGTTGCTCGATAGCCTCATTGATCAGTTGCGGTTGAGTCAGCGTCTGTCTCGTACAAAAATTCTTCAGCTAGAACTCAGCACACTGCAGCTAGCATGCAGAGATTTACCTTTCTAGCTTTCATAATGCGGACAAGGACCAATTGGATCTCGATTCTGCGGTCCTCGTTAGTCTGTTGCATGATTCGTGCATTATCCGCATTGACTTCTGCTCTCATTGGCGTATTGATGTTGATGCGCACCTGTCGAGCGAATTGCAGTCAGGCTATTGTTACTCGCTCTCTTCCCGGCCAAGAGCCCATGGACCGTATTCGGCAAGACGCGGTGCCACCTGACACGCTGGCAAGACACGCTTCAACACTTACTTTGGGATGCTTGAACTTTCTATTCAGCTCGTACGTATCTTCGTCTTCTTTAAGAAGGATCTTCTGTTTCAGTAGTAAAGCCAAATTAGGCTGCAGAATTTCCTCGTTCAACCCCGTTCCGACAACGAGGTCGGCGTAAGACAGAGAGTCAGACTCGTTAAACTGCAGCAGAATACTAGCTTGATATGTCGATGTGCTGAGGATGTGCTTGACTGGAGTATATGTCATCCGAACCTCGTTCCTCGAATGATTATGTAGCCAAATGATCTTGCGCCCGCTTCGACATGGCAAGAGTGCTAAGCGAGCGTCATCAAGTAAAAGTTAGTCGACTTACCTAAACTTGGTCATATAAAACATCTTGAACTGTTCTTCCAGCTTGAGCAATACTTGCGGCGAGTGAAAGTCTGATTTAGCGCCATGTAAAGGCCAAACATTGCTCGAGAGCAATAAGGCGCTAAAGTCCACTGTCCAAGAAGACAGCTGTCAGCAGGCCTTGTACAGGCGACTAGGAACTCTCAGCATCATACGCTGCTTAGTGGTGGAGCTGATCCGAGCCACATGCTCCTGATAAGCATTGTTCAGATCCTGCGAGACCGCAATGTCTTGGATCATCTTCTGCATACTTGAAGTGTAGTCAGTCCCGCAGGCCGTCTTTAGTCGCGAGACCATCTGTGCCTCAGCTTCGTCAGATACTGATAAGCCGTGAATCAGACGACGAGCGAGAAACTTGACATAGAACTTTTGGAAAACATCCTTGTCTTGCAGGTATTCGAAGGCAATCATCTGGTTTTGAAGAAGCCAGTCAGCAACTGTTTCCTTAGCATAGGGAGTGATTTGACAGGCTCACAGCTCTGCCAATGATAGTGTCATTGTCCATCGCCGTTGATGGCTTGGAGATCCGTTTGAGATGGCTATCGATGTACTTGGCCACGTATTCAGCTGATTTAGCCGACTCTCTGGTCCCCTGATTGTGATTGAAAAAGGCAACACAGGCCTGTGCAAGAGTGCTCTCAGCGTGGACTTGGTTTCAGACTTCCTTGTTCTGCTCACCTTATCTAGCGCCGCTACGAAGGTCTTGTCAGATTGTAGGCATGTATCGATGACAGATCGGAAGTTGCCGTGCAAATCCACCATGGCGTTGACGTATTCGGTGGCGTCGATTTCCTTGCTATCTGGAATGATTGCAACGAGTGCCTGTTGTCCTTGATCGTGCAGATGCTGCCCATAAGCTTGCCTCAAAGGTTCCAGACTGTCTGGAAACAAGCTCAGTAGCTGATAGATCCTGCCTAGATAATGTTCGTCTGCCTCCTTGAGTAAGCGACTGAATTCAGTCTGAAGAACGGTCAGACGTGACTGAACAAGTGCTTGTCTGCAGGTATCTGCGTAGTCGGAAAGACTCGACGCGTGCAAGTACATATTTCCCCTATCCTGCTCTTGAGCCAGCCGAGCCATGGCCTTGTCGACATAATTCACGACCGCATTATTCAACAGAAAGTCGGTACTCTCATCCAAATAATAGTTGTTGGTGGCATGCAAGAACGGCTGCAGGAAGCTGGAATTGTATAGATCCAGATCCTGTCTTGTATAATCCACGGGATCGATGCCCAAAATGATGAGGGAATCAATGGCTTTCTTGATTGTGAATGAGTCTACCGACACTCCATCACGCTCCTCATTGATCAGCTTGATGATATTTTGAGATAGTTGTGACGCCTCTGTCAGCCCGGTCAAAACGACCGAGTGCCATTCCAGGAGGGCCAAAGGATATACGGGGTAGACATTTCTGTTTCCTTGATCTCGCTCACGAACAATGTAATCTGCCAAAAGCTGCGGGTCAGACTGGATGGCTCCGGAGAGGTGGCTTTGCTTCCACTCACGCCGATTGACATAGCTGAATATATTGTTTATGACTCGCACCGACTGAGTATAACGGTCCCATTCGCGACTATAATACGTTAGTAGTGTGTGAGAAGACATGTCCGAGACAGTTGTCTGGATCTGTCCTAAATATTCGCGAAGATAGACAACGAGTGCATCATAGAGTTGGCCTTCACAGGATCGTGCATTGCCGCTAGCATCTGTCGGTGAGGAGAACCCTCGTTCTGAGCATAGCCTTATTGAGTCACCTTCAAGGGGACGTACCCGAGTGATGGTATGATGCCGCCGTCGGCTCACTATGAGAGCAGAAATTGATGATAGCACTGCAGAGATGCATTGTTAGTTGTCTACATGACCAATCCGTACAGCAACTGCGTACGTTACCATGCCCATATATCGGTCTCGGGTCATGATCCTAGTCGACGCGTGAAAGATCAAGTCCAATCCACTAGCGATGTATTGCCAGGTTTCTTCGAAGTCTTTGAAAACATAAGAGGGCACCTCCTGGGCCGAAGACTTGGCTTTAGAGCCACCCATGGTAAATTGTCCAGGACGGAAGCTGGGGAACAGCATGGCAGATTGAAGGTTGCCCAGCGAAACAAAGCTGTTGCTCATCGAACGGCATGAAGCTCAGCGAAGGCCGTTTTGACATAGCAGACTGGTAAGTGATAAGGGTCTGCCATGCAAGTGTCGTCTCAGTTGCGGGTACCGTAGGGTCTGACTCTGCAGGCAGTCAGTCAAGTCATCGGTGTGGAAATGCATAGCCTGAAGGACTGAGTCATCGATGTCAGCCGGCGCAATCTTTCAGTTTCAGAATAAGCATGACTTACCTCGTCATGTTACATCAGGCGCACAGTGATTGTCAAATGCGCGGCACAAAGAGGATACAGTTCTACTGCTGAAGCCAACAAATTCGATCAAACGAAAACTGCAGACTGCTTTTAAGTGGGTATCTAGGTAGGTGAACGATCTGTTTGCGGGCTCTTTTCGATGTCGTATTAGATTCTCGGGGCGTGGAGGTGAAGGCGAGATCATGCAACATATTCGTACGTGTCGCGTTCGCCATCTTTGCGGATGATGTAATCCTTGTCAATGAGCTGATCGATGGCTTTCTTGACGTCGACTACCTTAGGTGTGAAACGGTGTGTGAGCTGAGAGATCGTTTCATTGATGAGAGCTTGATGTTTCATGGTCTGCAAGAATAGATTTATCAGCTTAAAGTTGTCGAACAATGGCGTGATGATGGCAAAGCAGCATACTTTTCTTGACTTCATGATACGGACTATGATGGCCTGGATGAGCAGCCGTCTGTCCTCATCGACAGTCTTCATCACATCAACAGCTTCCTGCTTGGTCTCTGCCTTCACTGGCCTATTGAGCTGCACTCTGATGGTCTTCGACTTAAAGCCGAGGTTGAGGTCATATTGATCGTCATCCTTAGTGAGAACTTTGAGCTTGACCATCGTGTCAAGTTGTGCTTTCAGCTGGTCTTCACTGATGGCAGTAGCTGCTTTCAAATCTTCAAAAGACAGGGAATCGGACCCTTGGTTGTACTGCAGCAGGATAGCGGCTTGATACGAGTTGACCATGAAGGTGTATTTGGGCGTTGTCCATGTCGAGCGGAGTTCGTTTCTCGATTGATTCCACAGCCATGTGATACGGCGACCGGAGAATTTCTTCGAATAGTACTGCTTGAAGCGTTCCATAGTCTTCTGGAATTCAGCTGGCGCAGCCATATCTGTCGGTGGCGCGGAAAGCGGCCACGACGAGGTTCCTAACACAAGCACGTGGAAGTCCACTGATTAAACAGCATTGTCATCAGCTCAGGTTCATATACCTCGGGCCTAGAATTTCCTTACAGTCGTCCTTCTTGCTTGATCCTTCGTCTTCAGCTATATGACTACTGTGCTCTTTAAAGCCCTCGTTGAGATCCTTGCATAGTGTAATATCCTGGAACATCTTCTGCAACTTGGTGGTATAGTCGGTACCGCATGCTTCCTTCAAGCGTGTGATCATGTTCGCTTCGTGATCATCGCTTGCTGAGGTAGCGAAAATGAGGCGTCTCGCTAACATCTTGGAGTAAAACTTCTGGAAGACATCCTTGTCCTCTAGGTACTTGAACACGGTCATCTAGAAGAAGTCGTTGATATTAGCACAGCGTAGATATGGGAGCATCCTAGCAAGCAACTCACGGTGTTTCGCAGAGCCAGATCAAGGTCTGCTTCTTCTCCAGCCTTGTTACTCTTCTTCAGCAGAGCATCAGCATACTTGGCGACGAGCTCGGGTGATTTGTTCGAATGTGTGCCAGTTGCCTTGTTGCGGTTGATGAATTCGCGGCATGCCTGAAGAACAAGAGAACAGGACGTGTCAGCAGGAAGCGCTGGTCTCAGACCAAGGATAGATCTCACCTTATCTAATGAAGCAACGAATGTTGGGTCTCCTCTAAATGCTTTTTGGACTGTATCGGCGTTCTTCGTGTGCACCTCCAGTAATGCTTCAACGTATGGCTTGGGTTCCTAGAGAGTCAGAACTTGATTTAGTAAGGTTGCCGCCAGGAAGAGCCTTTGAAAACGCTCACAGGCTCCTTATCCTCTGTCACTATTCTTTCCACGCTATTGAGACCGACTCGCTTTACATACTCTTCGAAACGTGCCCTGAGTGGATCAAGTCCGTCAGGGATACGATGAAGTAGGTTGTACATTCTATTCAGGTCGTCTTCCTTGTCTTGTTCGAGCAGTCTTTGGAATTCTTCTTGCAATAGATCGATGTGTGCTTTCACTAGAACATTCTCACAGGCGGTAACGAGCTGTGCGAGGACACGGAAAGAACGTCAGTAACAAGTTGCACCAGCCTTGAAGGAAGATTGGAGGAGCAGGAAACTGACAGGTTTCTTAGTACTGGCATGCAGGTACATATCCACACGGTCCTCTTCCTCCTGTAATCTGATGACAGCCTTCTTCATGTAGTCTGTCACGCTATTCTCGGCGATGTAGGCTTCACTTTCAAGCTTGTAGTATGCTTCCGTTTGCGCTAGGAAAGGCTTCTCAAATGCCTCTTTGTAGACATCGAGGTTTGTTCGGTTCGAGTCGTTGTCATCTAGTCCTAAAGCAACAAATGATTCTATGGTCTTCTTGATTAGGTCTGTGTCGACTGCTTCTCCATTTCGTTGACGTTCAATTAACCGCAAGACAGCATTTGTGGCAAGTTGCTTCTTCTGGATGTGAGAGTAGAAGACGTC
The DNA here is from genome assembly GCA_019775285.1 of Cystobasidium slooffiae. Taxonomy (NCBI): domain Eukaryota; kingdom Fungi; phylum Basidiomycota; class Cystobasidiomycetes; order Cystobasidiales; family Cystobasidiaceae; genus Cystobasidium; species Cystobasidium slooffiae. The sequence continues at coordinate 1,112,315 of JACWFZ010000007.1, forward strand.
CCTCCATTGCACTAATGCGAGTGTATAGACTGTATAGACGTTCTTGCGGCCTTCCTCCTTTTCGCGCTTGACCCAGTCTGTTGGAGGATGAGGCGATGGTGCAATCCTGGTCAGTGACAGTAAGCATGAGGAACAACTCATCAATCATGCTTACGCCTATTCAGGTAAGCAAAGAGACGTGTCACAAAGCTTGCTCCTTGGGTGTATCTACTCCATTCGTCCGTGTAGTACTTGAGCAGTGGCTCGTCTTGCAGCTCTTCAGCAGCCTGGCAAGGAGCGAGAACAGCGTCAACGATGATCATTTAGCTCGAGACTTGGATTGCACTCTGCTTACCTTTCGAACCTCTTCTAGATGCGATTGGAAGTACTGCGTGATGTGCTTGTAGAGTTCAGCGCCCATAAGGTTTGCTCCACCTTGAATTGCCGTGCAGATCAACACGATTGCCCTGGTCAGCTTGGACGGGTGAAAGGCACAGGTGGAAACGCCAGCTTACTCCGTAAGGCTTGGTCGGTTCCGTGGGTCATCTTGCTTGATGTGCAGTAGTTGTAAGCGACACTGTGTGTATTCGTCAGTGCCCGTCGACTGTATCTGTGTCCTGGAGTGATAAGCCTAGCGTACGTGTAAAGATCCATGTATTTGGTGTAGCTCATGCCCAGCTTGAGCTTGTTCATGATCTGGTCGATACCCTCATTGAGGAATGCGAAGGTAGCTGTTGACGGTACTATATCAATCAGTGATGCTGTTCCATCGATACTTCTGCATTCCCCATTCATGTCATGGTCCAGCTCTGACAGCGACGCGACGCACCTTTGGTATCGCTTGCCGGAGGCAGGTGCGAATTGCTGGCTGGAGGCATCTTGACACAATGAGCTCAGTGCAGAGCCTGCTGTTGTCGTTCTACAAGTGCCTGGTCTACGGTGTGATGCCCACAGTGGAAGTTGGTCGAAGTGAAAGTGAGGACTACGGTAAAAGGCTGGACGAAAGCGAAACAGCGTGCTTGACAAGCGACCAACTCTGGCAACTTTTAACGAGGATGGAGCTATGGCAAGGCGAGAGGCCCGTTACTACATTGCAGGTAGGTGTCATGGCTGGTTCGCTCCTACACCTCCGGGCACGCTGGAAGACCCATTATCGTCCAACGCCACACGGTCAGTCAGCTGTATGTCGCTACCGCTGTGAGCAGGCTGCTTATGACACATACGCTTCCGGACCAAGCAGCATTTATTCTAGTCTTTGCGTATTGGATGTAGATGGTCACGGGAAGTTCAGAGGCAGTTTGCCGTTCAATGCACGGTAGGAAGCGGCTAGACTCGACAATGTAACACACAACGACCGGATAGTAACAGCTTAATACACCAGCGAGCGGATTCATCCACGGATGCGTACTTGAACTGGGACTCAGACTGGTAGAGTGAAGGTATCAGCACAAGCCAACGTATTGTCGCACAGGAGGCCCACCTCTATTTCTTCTCCGTCAGCATCTTCAGCCGAGACGATCAAGCTCAAGACCTTCACATGCGGCTCAATGGATTTCTTTGTGATCTTCTCAACGAGCGCCGATAGCCTGTAAGCAGAAAAGCTCTCAGATTCTGATTGTAACTCTTCTGCACGAAGGCAAGCGAGAGTCGTGCTCACTTTAATCCAAGTCGATGCTTGTGACCCATGAACTCGGCATAAAGCATGGCAGATCCATAAGCTACGAACGAGACTTGGAGTTTATGCTCTTCCATCATCCATTCAATGAACTCTCCCAATTCTAGATCTTCGTCTAATTCTACGCGATCCCAGAGTGTCCAGTCTTTGTTACCGACCTTGAACTTCGGAGCTGCGATAGGCTCGGAGAAGCCAAAGAAAGGCAAAGCAAGGTTCACGAAGCTGTTCTTGTAAGCTGCAATGTCCTTCTTGCCATCAAGTATCTAGCAGAACCAAGTTGTCAGCTTGGAGGAAGGTGGACGAAAGCGGGTCTTTCTCATCATCGTTAGGCATGCCTCAGTAGACTTACCTTGTACAGCTCCAAACAGACGAGACCGGTTGCCAAAGAGGTCGTAGTAGCTATGGCGGGAATGATCTTGCCAGCGATTTGCTTGGTCTTCAGTCTGTCCGCTGGCGTAATTGCGTAGTTGAGTGCCCGCAAATTCGACGCTGCTGTGATAAACTGTTTGAAGTACCACGCCTCAGAGTCAGTACAATCCATTATCATTTAGGAGAGACATGCTTACGTCTATGTGATAATTTGTATCATCGTCCTTTTCCAAAAAGGCCGGGTACATAAAGGTCTTAAGGCTCATTTCATCGTAGTCCGTTGTCCGGTCTGTACGTACGGCAGAGATGTCGGCGCTACCAGTCATATTCAGCAAGGCCTGCTTGATAGTATCTATGTCATTCACAGAGGTAATGCCGTAGTTGAAGGCTCTAATATTGGCAGCGGCAGCGACGTAAGAAAGATGGAGAGGCTGAAATGACAGACGCTCAGTATGTTACTGCCCGCTTGTCAGCTTGGCACGTACATTATTTGCGTCGAATTTCGGCACAGTCGGGGCTCGTTTTGGTGAAGCCCAAAAAGGCGTTCCTTCTTGTGTAAGCTAAATGACAGAATCATCCATCAGCCTGCTAGTGCGAAGGTCTGTTTGTTGAGTGAGTTATGGACTTACCGAGTCCACGGGGAAGCTTTCTAGAAGCGAACGTATTTCTGTCACATAATCCTGCTCGAACTTGTCTCTTGCCCATTTGATGCAATCCAGAAATGATGATGGTCTTTCCAGCACACACTTCTCAAGATCGCCAACCTCGGCATTGCTAGATGCCTGTAGTAGAGCTGTGGCTTCGTTTCGGGTACTCGACTTGGCCAGACAAGCGTTGACTGACTCTGCTTGATGCTGAAAGGTGGTTCTGAACTGATCACTAGCCCACTGTAGGGTGTCATGTCAGCTTCCGGACACTTTACGCTTGTGTCGACGCAACCCACAGCAATAGTATGCTCGATACGATGTGGGAACTGCTTCACCAAACAAAGTGGCAGCTCCTTTTCTGGCGCATCGCTGGATGATGAGTATGACTCCGTAATGCGCGGCAGAATGACTTGAACATTCGCCTTGGTGCCAAGCGTGCCGGACTCCAACAAGGGCTTTCCATATCGGACACTCCGCCTGTCCATTTACTGGCGAGCCTCGATATTGTCCAAAGCGTTTGTAATGCAGTCAATGTCGTCATAAAAATCGTCACCGAAAAGACCTAGTATTCAAGCAGAAAATCAGTTGAAGAATCTCCCGGGAGGCAAGAGCACACGCACCCTCGCTTGCTTGTCCTACAGCAGTCTGATAAGCTTTCACTCTGCCTTGCAGATCAGGATTGATGTCTGCGACCGCTCGAGCTGCAGCCTCAGCTTTCGACCTCCCAAGATCTTCCGGTCCAAACAAGAATTGTCTATTCAAATTGCTCTTCTCGATAGTGTCGAGGTCGGTGAGGCTGATGCAGCCTTCACCTGCCGTACCAATGCCATACCGGCCCAGTTCTTCAGCATCTCGCAACCGATAGCACCTGCTCCAACCAAGAACTGCCTGTTCTCTGCAATTTTTCGCTGAAATGATTTGCCAAAGACAGCGATCTGCCCATCATATCGTGACTCTTTGGGTGCACATTCTTGTTCACTGAGGCCATCTTTGGAAGGCGATGATTCTAGAGAGTCGAAGTAGAGGTATTGAGTGAGAGGTGTGAACTTGCCGGAACAGGCTTTCAGGACTTCTTGAGCTGCAAAGGCTCCGATGACGGAGTTCATCGGTGCGAGCTCGCCCATGGCTTGATACGACATTTCTCGAAGGATCTCCTCGTCGACATTCTCGGCAGAAGCGGATCGCAGGTGACGTGCTATTCTGATGATCTCTTCTGCGTCTCGGTCGTTTCTTGGGCGAGGCAGACGATCGTTATGCATCCTAAAGAGCGATATAGCCTGGAAGCCCACGTGAAGAGAAGCAGTGCGGTCGTATTTGGCGAAGTCGCTCACGCAGAACACTGGATCAGGAAGAGATTGTCGTAGGGATTTCTTCAGATCATAGTCAGTTGAGTATACGACAACGGAGGTGTTAAAGAACTACTCACAAATTGAAGCTGCTTAGGCGTTTTCACTTGTTGGAACACTCCGCCTGATCGGTAGCTGTGTTGATTGGCGCCATGCGTGTCGACAAGGGCGAATCTATATGGATCTGGACGTGGTAATATCAGCAAGAAGCTCTTCACTTGGATGTTGCAATTGCGCCGTACCGATGACCCTGATACGATGAGGACGCCCATCATTGAGTTCCTCGAATCCCTCAACCTCGGCAAACTTGACGAAATCTCCATCTTGTAGATTATGACGGGCTCCTTCCAGGGTCTTTATGATCCCGTTGGACTAGTAAGCAGTCAGAAACAAAGGATAAGAAGCTGAGTTGCTCGGAGATATGAGGACACCTTGTGAGTAGCCTCTCCTAAAGCCGGCTTCGAACATGATCCGCTGGAAGCCGTCCAGACGGAGCGGAATGAGCACCTGCAAAAACGTTTACTTACTATGTTTCCTATCATACCTTCAATAGCAGCTTCTCCGTTGTCGTCGTAGACAGTAAAGTCGGGGCCAAAGTCGCAGAAGATTGACCTGCGTCGAGATCAGCAATTCAGCTGGGTGTTTTTAAAAGAGTCGAAGCAATAACAGTCTACCCAAAAAGGCCATGTGTACTGGCTGACACGAAGTGAACATTGTTTGCATGTGTGATGTCGTTGATCTCGAGCTGGTGTGCGGAGATGACATCGGTGACCACGACAACTTTGTATCTTTTGAGGACGTCAGGCTCATGTTGCTCGTGCGCGAGCAGCTCCACAGGAACATAACGATTGACTTCGCGAAGGCGGTCTAAGGTGGCTTCGTCTTTACGACGACCGATATCAGCTTCTCTCAAGAAGAATTGCGTTCCAAGGTCTGCGACAGTGACATGTTCAGGATCCCAGATGGTGACAGACTTGACACCGGCGAGGCAAACATCCTTGGCTGCGAAGTGAGAACAGTAAGCTGGGTTCGCTTTGTTGAAGAACAGATTGTCGCACCTATCTCAGCGCCAAGACCACGCATGCCAACGATTAGTATGTCAGATTGAGCCATCTGCTTCATTGCTTCAGCGCCAAGAACATATCTAGAGACGCGTGGTAGGGATGGTCAGTCTCTACGTTTGCCTAGCTACGAGCAGAACTCACAGCTGGCGTGAGTATAATGACTCGTCGATGTCGCTGCTCATTCCGACTGAAGCTGTACAAGTTCCGGTCATACTTGAACCTATGGCGTGAACGCTGTCGAAGAAGGATAGAAGAATGGAACAAGACTCCTTGGTGTAGCTGATGAGCGAGGCCTTTACAAGCAGCGTGGCTGCATAACTGTCAGTGTCGTCAGTACAGTGAATCCGCGTCTTGGTAAATGTGGATTCCGTTGTGTACCACGGTCGCACTCCTTCGGCGGTGAAGTATGTCGCGAGCACAAAGACGACGCCAGACTTCTGCCATTACAACCGTTGCCAGTCAGTACATAGAGATCTGACACTAACGATTGTGTAACCGCATTTCGCTTTCTTACTCCGCAGATTGACCTAATACGCGGAGCCAAGCTTGTAGACCGGCCTCCTCGGTGTCTTCAATACAAAAGCATGGTAAGGCCGGCGTTTTTGGCCGTGCAAGCCGCTTTCAGAGCACTGATGTCCAAATCAGCCTCGTAGTCTTCTCTACAGCATGTCTCTAGTTCCAATTGACGCAAGGCTGGCCAGAGTGGAAGGAAGATTTCGAGCATCTCGACAAAGCGTGTGTTGACTGACATTTCTGCGTCACTTGAGAGACGGAGCCTGACAAGCTTTGGCAACGTTAGGCTAGTCAATAGCTGGTGAACGACGTGGGTCGACCACTTCGAATTATCTTCGGGCACCGTCACAGTGAGATCTGTCAAGTTTGGAAAGGCCATTTCCTCTCCACCTCGCAGTCGGGAAATTGCATCTGAATCCAATTTGATGACGAGAGACTTGACGGAGGGTCTAATTTCAGGAGCAAAAGCGACAGCCAACGCCGCAGCGTCGCAGTAGGGAGGATCTTCAATGTCTTCCAGGTTCATGAGACTTGAAGGACAGTCGAGGGAACAGGGGACAGTGAGTGAAAGGGTGCTGGTAGAGGCCAGTGGTGCCAATACCTGGAGGTAACCTCGCAGATCTTGCAGATCGCCGTCGAGCAGCACGTTGTAGATGCGCTGATTCTTGGGACAGTGTTTTGACAAAGCGTCATTCAGACGGGCCAGACTCTGAAGGGACATTATTATGCTTTCGTAGAGATGCTCATAGTCGGGATCCTGGTCACGGCAGTCCAGATTAACCTTTATTGACCGCAAAGCAGGCATCGACGATAGCTTGGCGAGCTGAGCTATGGTGGAGACGGTGAACCCGTCTGCTTCTATCCTTTTCAATGTAGGAATGGAGAGAGTCTTGCGCAAAGCCAGATTAGTTAACTCTGGAAGATCCAATTCGGTGATGCGCAAATTGTGCAATTTCCGCGACGCCAGCTCGAAATGTCGCCAGAATGTGGCAGTAATTGCTTCCGTCTTGAGCCAAAGTTTGATAGTCCTAATGTTGTCAAAAGCAGGTAGGAGATGGATTTGTGATTCTGTCCAGATGCTGAGACGGTTGACCCAAGTACTTGAGAGAAGCTCAGCAAGCTGGACGCTTCTAGGTGTCTCCAATTCATCGTTTTCGTTCGCCAAGCGCAGCACCACCTCTACGTCTGGGTAGCTCTTCAACGGGTTGAGCACGCGCTGCAAAAAGTCCGAATACGCGTGATTGTGTCGAATGCAATTAAAACTCAATGTCACCTTTGCGGCGGGAATAAGGTCGTAAAGCGTCTCTGAACCGCGCAGAAGACTGGCATAATCCAGCCAGAAAGATGACTGGGTGATGGCATGAGCTGCTTCCGGAGACTCCGAACTGTCGCGTATGCCAATGTGTAGGCTGCTCAAAGTACCGACATGACGGAAAAAGGAGCGCCACATATTGCGATAGTTTTGAGTTTTGGATGTACTATCTTTCGTCTTTCAAGGCTTGAGTGAGGCACGATTACGCGGCAGTGTTACCATGATCAAAAGCTCTGTCACATGGTGCCATCTATCTGGATCCACGGTTTTCATCGCTTTTACAATCCAGTCAGTGTCCCGCAAAACTAGAGGTTTATGGAGCTTTGAGAAGAGGTGTGACACAGTTGCCGCATGCACACGCCTGCACACCAGACTGAACTTAGAGATATCCTAATGACGGGATGGGGAGCGGAAGATGTGCATGGGTCAAGACTGTCTGTCCTTTCCTTCCGTCGAGTACGCGTGTTACGCACCACTCGCTCTAGATATCGTGCAATCTCGAAGAGCACCTCGGCTGGCAGATCAGCCAAATACAAGTCTGCAGAGCAATTGGGAATCAGAGAAGTTGTGATGGATTGATCAATGTGTCACTGTGCAACTTGCCCATCCTTCTTCAGAGTAATGCCTGCTTCGAGAACGGCTCGTGCTTGCGTTCGGACTTCAACTCCAGCCTGTGTTCACACTGCTTCGAATGGCTTCAGCATCATCGTCAGAGAGGTGCGGCAGCTGTCCGTCCAGATGGCAAAAGTTGATGCAGAAGTAAGGAAGAAGCCGTCATATTGCAGAGTGATGTCCGTTGCAGCAGGGACAAAGCGCAGATGCCAATCTCTCATCCAGCAGCACCTGCAGGTGATCGGGGCGTGCAGATGAGAGACTTCAGGAGGAAGCAGGCCTGACGATTGCGTTTCAGCTTCTTACCCCACCACACATACTACCACCGCCATGGCATCTTCTCGCTCATCCAGCCCTGAACTCGAAACGGGCTCGTCGGGCCTGTATGCCGTGATAGGCCCGCCAGAGGCTAAAGTCAAGATAACATTTATCAATCCGAACTCATCTTTCGAGATGTCCGATGAGCTGGCAGACTATTTGGAAGACAAGATAGCGCCTGATGTTAGGGTTACCTTCTATACTGGCCCTCCTGGAAGCTCGCCTGAATCTATCGACGGCACAGTCGACGGCATAATATCAGCTGCCGCAGTAATGAAGGACCTGGGAGTTTTCGCACTTGAACCCGAAAAGAGACGGTCCACTCTACCTCTTGTTGCCTCAGCCGTTGTTATAGGCTGCTTCTCTGCCCATCCCCTTCTTCCCGCCCTGCAAGAAGCCTTATCAAGAGAAAAGCGTGCCCCACCCGTTGTCGGGATCATGGAATCAGCTATATACACCGCTTTGCAAGTAGCTCCCGTGATAGGCATCGTGACGACTGGAAAGAGTGAGTTACCGTCAACCTTCATACACTGGTGAGCTGACTCCCATTCTCTTCATGCAGACTGGGAGCCGCTGTTCATAACACATCTACGGACGATGGGGATAGCAGAAAGCAGGATTGCCGGAGTAAGAGGAACAGGCTACACTGCCGTCACCCTACACGGGGATGATGTGTCACAAACAATCCTTGAAGCGGCGTTGGAGCTTGTCAACAAAGGTGCAGGCGCAATTATACTAGGCTGCGCGGTAAGTCTAGTCTGTCCATAGTCTGAACTGTCACGACTTTGGGCTGAGCTAAAGTTCATCCTCGCAGGGAATGGCACCTAAGCGGAAAGAACTTGAGACTAGACTGCGTTCACGAGCTGGCAAGCATATTCATCTGATTGATGGTGTTCAAGCCGCGATAGAAGCTGCGGCAAGCCTGTCGCGCATGAAGATAGCGCATAGATCTGTTTGATTCATGCACGTCCTCCATCGACACCTACTCCGATGAGATCTCTACATTCGATGAATAACGTCTTCTAAGACCATTCGGTTGAATGCGGTGCGAGTTTCGCATCTAACCACTTGAAGAATGTCTCGTCGTCTTCTGAATTTTTCGGTTCTAACGGCTGATCCGTTACATCTGCCGCCTGACGTATAGCTGGGAGGGCAGCGACGAGGCGACAACTATACTCACGCTCGGCAATTACCTCACTGTAGGAGAATCGTACAAGTGACCACCGCCGCTACAGTGCACAGGAAGGCAGACGCTTGCAGTGCGATTTTTCATGCATGATAATCCGGCTAACATCGGGCCGTCTCATACATTCCCGCCCTGGTTGTGCCTGGCGTACCGCTCGATAAGGCAAGGTCAGGCGTGCTTGCGAGGGTGCATGATAAAAGACTGCTCTTTCAATTCAATCCTTCTTTCCTTCACTCTCACCAATCGCATCTCTGAGCACCCACATATCTGTCTAAGATAGACGGAAGTGACTAGCACAAAGATACGAACAAAGACTCGAGCACAACCAATCAACCTCAAATCACACTATTCTCCACTCTCCTCGTTCCGCCGAACGCTATACACCTCAAATCATCATCATGGCTCCAGCAACACGCTCCGCCACCAATGCTACCAAGGCAGTCTCTACGATAAGACAGCGAGAGGCTGAAAGACTCAAAGCTGCAAAGGATGCTAAACGTTCCACCGAACATCCTCACTTGACGCGTTTCAAGTCGGCTCGCCTTTCAACGGCCGTCGCTACCCCTGCCCCTGTCGTAGCAGCGCCACCAACGCGTAAACGTCGAAATCAGAAGACCGACAAGGCAGCCCAAGACAGCGAAATCATAACCAAGCTAGAAGTTGTTAAGAAGGAGACCAACTCAGTTGACAAGAAGGTCTCTCCTTCGACCTCCGCCAACTCTACTCTCTCTGTACACAAGTCCAACCATACTCTCAAGCGTAAGAGTGAAGCGATCGAGGAAGTCCACGAAGACGCTAGCGACACCAAAATAAGTAAGAAGCAGAAGGTCACTGCTTCTTCACCCGACGATACTACCGTCAAGCGTGAATCTGTCAGCGATACTCAAGACAGAGGAGCAAAGCTAGAGGTTTCCACCCGATCAGTCAAGAACGCAAAGACATCCAACAAACGCAAGCACGTCGATGATAGTGGATTCCACGATAACACAGAAGCTGAAAAGAAGGACACTATTTCAACTAGAAAGACTAAGAAGATGAAGACTTGCAAGTCAGATGATGATAAAGCTAAAGCTGACGAAGCAGTAAGTCATGTGCTCTAGATATATCTCCACTTGCATCGGATTGCATATTGACAATAGGCTCGTCGCTCTTCAGGCGACCTCTACAAACATGGCTATTATCAAGCCCACGAAGCAAGCTGAAGGAAGAGCTCTCTACGCTGTAAGTCACTTACTACCCAGTTTCCCCGGCTAGTTCATCAGAGTCGATGCTCATCGCATTGTCTTATCTCCGTAGACATCTTCTTCAATCATCAAGGCTGCATCTTCTCAAGCAGTAGTACAGCCCGTTCCTGCTACTCTCAGGCCTAGAGAGGCAGACTATGTTAGAAAAAGAGAAGGAAAGCCACCAGTCTTCGAAGATCCTGATCTTATCGAAATTACACCTAGAGGTCAGTATGAAACTCTAGTCTACCAGACAGATGATGCAGAATGGGAGGTCACTTGGAAAAAGCCTACAAACCTCAAAGCAGCAACTACAGTAGAAACTGGTCCGGTCTTCGTTCGCAGCAGAGCACAGCTCGCTGGACAAGAGACTCGGAAAGAGATTGAAACTCTCAAATACGTTATGGACGACGGACTGGTCTGGTCGGTCTTTCGCAAGGCACCCGTAGAGTTTGGGTCAGAGCTGGATGACGAAGATGAAGATATCGACGGCTACACCACCGAAGAGTCACTGGAAGACTCAGAGGACGAAGAGATATTCATAGGATACAAGAACAACAGCCGAACACTCCCACGCTCCGCTCCTGTAGTCGAGGATGACGCCATCTCCATCAATAGCGAGGTCGACGAGGCCGATGAGGACGAACTCCCAGTCATCCGCAGTCAAGCCGTTCGTCGCGAAGATAGGAAATTCCGAGGCAAGATCTTCATCTACGAGAATGCACCTGGTCAACCGTTCCGCCGCTATACGTGCGCAGATCTCGGTAATGGCTCTATATTAGAATACTATTCGACAGAGCCACGAAAGCCAAAGGCCGGCAGTCAACCAACAGCAGAGAGCTTGGCTGAGAATATCTTCAATGCCGCCATGAATGGAATGAGCGATAATGAAATCTTCGACGCTGTCACTGCCTTCCACTTCAGACCATACACTGGCGCGGCGCCTCTTTCCAGAGCTCAAATCACCTCAAGCTAGATGTATGTACATTGCTATGTCGAACCAAATCACCTCAACTATTGGTGCATCATCTATCACTTGCTATACGAGGTTGTCCGGTGCATTGCCGTTGCTTGGCGAGCCACTGCCGTGATATTCACCGTGGCTTGCGCATGTCAACGGCAGTTCCGCAGTACTCAAAATTTACAAGGTACTTCTCCGGTAGCACGGTTTCGCGAAGTCTGGACTTGCCGCGTCCTTGTATTGCAGGGAAATATCGTTGGCCCTAGATGCTCCACACCTGCAATACTCTGATGGTCTGGATTAGCGCAACGTGCTCTGGAGCTGGACCGATACGTCATGGTAGGAGTAACTTGAAAATCCAGTAAACACGTCAGACAAGCCGAGGTCAACGAAGGATAGTCAATAAAGGGAGGGAGAGGAGGACAAGGAGGAAGAGATCAAGGAGAAAAGGACAAGAAGGATGGAGATTCTTGGGCACGGCATTTTTCGCTTGACGGATCTTCGGGCAGACAACTTACCTATGACCTTAGCACGACTTCAAGACTTTCCAACCACGATCTCACGATTCTACGACTGGATCTCGCGACTGGCTGGCGATCTCTTCACTTTTGGACCGGCCATTCGACCCGACGACACCTACGACTCAACAACACAGCTCTCGCGTACATAGATTCGCGAAGTGGCTTCGATAGTATTTGCTTTTAATAAGGCGGGATTTGCATTGCAATAATGTTAGTGACTATTCATAGGCGGCATAGTTTGTTTCGCAGAGTATGTGCATTAGTTCCTCGCATGACGAGTAATATGATATGCTCCTTACAGGAGGCACGAACTTCTCATCTACCTTGCTCTCTAAAAATGCTGTACAATGCCTAGCACAACGGTGGGCGAAGACTGTACTGTGGCAGTAATAGTACCTTGTACACACTGCACTCATGGTTGTTGCCAGGGCTGCCATGATATCCATATCTTAATGAGAAAACCTACAGCTTAGCCTTTGGAGGAACATATGGACAGCCTCCAGTATGAGCTTTCTTCTTGTCATTATCCTCCTTCAAAGGCTCAGCTTCGCCATCCGGTCCGGCACCAGGAGCACCAGGCTCATCTGACTTCTTGGGCGCAGGCTCGTATGCATTGTGCTTCCTGTCAACGCCAAGTTCGAGTAGTTTTCCGAAAGCTTTGGCGAAGTGATCATAGAATAGTTCCTTATCATCGGCGTATTTTTGAGCCCATGATCTGAATGATTCGTCCTCCAACAACGCCATATCCGTAGGTAACATCATCAACTCTTCTCCCAGTGAATTGTTCATGAACTGATTAGGACCGTTCCAGTTCTTCTTCTCCCATTTCATCTTGAAGAGCTGCTTGAAGAAGAGATTGCTGAAACGTGTAGGATTCGATACCCAAGGACCGTCCCAGCCTGATCTATCCGCATGGCATCTGCCTAGGTTATGTGCACCGATGAGAGCGACGGTCTCTTGATCATTGAATGGCATTTGCTTCTGGAAGACTTGTCGAATATGGTCGGAAGCTTGAGCTCCGTCTGGTAGTCGGCCTCGCGGCGGGCACTTGGAGTCGTCGACGAAGTCTGTACGTCCTGGCTTCCATGGAATCTTGGGGCCACCCATCGCCTCGACAGCTACTGCACCAGCTAGCGTCCATAAGCTAGATTGTGTGGAAAGAAGCGAAGTACAACCACGATCAGCATGATTCGGTATGATCGCCACATGTCGACGATAACGACAACAGAGCTAGCGCAGCATAAATGAAGTAACAGGATCAGAGGAGACTTACTCGGAGTAGGTGATCCATGGATGCTTCTCCTTGACTGGCTCCAAGAAGACTCGAGCGTGTTGCAGGCCAGCATTGGCAGGATCGCCACCTTCAGCTTCGTATCTCATTCCTGCACCTTGCGAGCCTCCCGTCTTTGTGGCTTGATCATACGTCCCCGAAGCATGCCATGCGAGTCGTACTAGTACTGGTCCAGCTGAACCATCGTCGTACTGTTGGCGGTTGCGAGATGGTCAGTCATCGGACAAAGCAGGAATGAGCATGTTATGGAAGCAGAGCGCACCTCTGGCTGCCTCATGATGGACAGAATATCCTTGCGAACGGCTGTAAGAGGTACATGAACATCAGCACGGTGCTCTCTATACCTCCTCCGTCTGCTCATACGCGTGTCGCTGCAACTACAACTCAGCGGCGAAACAGCCTTGTCCTCCGCCAGCATAAGCACCGAGGTAGAAGACGAGAGCAACTCACCATCGAATCGCTTGAGGTCAGGGATATCGTCTGTGCTGTTGGTACTCATGATGAGATTGGTATAATTACTGTGTGTGTATAATGGTACAGAGCCAACTTGCCTTTGAACGAGATCCTCATCATCATCGTTTTCAGTTGGGTGCAGACCTTTGCCACCAAAATTTCCGATGGCAATTTCACATTCCGGCAATTATCATTCCGGTAGCTTCCCTTGTTCGAATCGCAACGGCATGGCATGGCACAGGTATTCATAGAGACAATACATGACACTATGGCTAGTAAGAAGCCCTACGCAAATGAGCACAATGCAGCAAAAGACTTCAAGTCTTGAGGCAGGTGTTGGACCTTGTGGCGGGTACAAGGTCCAAACCTGCCTCAAGACTTGAAGCGAAGCATTACCGTAGTATACACGCAGATCGACACTTGGTTACGCTTTGCAATCCTGAATCTACACATACAAGAACTTTGGGGCCCTCAATCCTAGCAATGGGTGGTATCTCGTTCATCCAAGACGTTATGGGTCACCGCGAGAGTTCTGCTTGCAGATGAGACTGCAGAGTTTGCGAATTTCAGATGGGAGGGGTGGGAAACAGTGCTGTCACAGTGAATACTGAGCAAGGCGGAGATGCTTTGGTCAATGCTGGGTCCAGTGGTCGGTCTTCCTTGATCTTTGTAAAACCCTTCTGTCGCGTCTGTCACTGAAATGATCCAGAGCTCCCGGCGAGGCGAGGCGGGCGAACGCGTCCTTGTCAACTCAAGCCATTGTTACGCTCGCACTTGACCTGTTGCTGGCGAGTCATGAGGACCTTGATGCGATAGTGCGACCTCGCAGACGGTGAGAAGTGTCGAAAGTGAACTCCATCCATTCCTGCACGTGCCCAGACGCGATCGACTGGGTCGCCGTCCATCGTTGTTGACAGCTTTCATGCATGCAACATATTAATATCATAACACAGCCCTCGGGGGAACGATTATGACAGGCATGGACCTACTGCTAGTGTGCATGCCAGCTGTCCGCGATCTGAGCTTCTGACACCGGAGAGCTTGTCCGAAATAATCAGTGACGAAGAACTTGGAACGCTATTCGGCATTCCTCTGCGTCTCGATGGATGCCTACCTAGTTTTTGCGCTGTTTTGATGGAGAGATACGAGAATTGCTGCGAGAGCGAGGATTTTCGATGAGCTGATTGAGCGAGAAAATAAAAATAAAGAATCAACCGCGTTCGCGCTCACCAATTAATAAAGAGAATAATAATCTCTCCCTCTCTTCTCTTCTTTCTTTCTTTTCCAACCCATTCACTAATCAGACCTTGGACACCTTCAAGACTTCAAGCTACACACTCTTTATCCAAGACCCACATTCATTTAAATAGCCTTCACACGCTCTTTCCTTTCACGCCTTCCTTAAATAAACCCCTCACATAACAACAATAATGGTTCGCTCAATCCTAACCACCGCTGCTCTCTTCGTAGCTGGCCTAGCTGGCCTTGCTTCCGCCGCATCCTACGAAGACTATGAGTTGGACACCACTGTAGCCTTCAGCTACGCTGGTCCCCTCTCCGTCATTCAATCTTCCGACGGTACCCTCGCCGAGACCAAGGCTGCCTGCGATGCAATCTCAGACTGCATCGCCGTCCTTTACCGTGAGTGAGAGTCTTCAGTCGTTCGCCCGGTCTTGTTGTTTTGTCACACGACAAGGCAAGAATCGACAATGAATGCTGACGTGCTCGCATTGTTCGCTCTCCGACATCTTTTTCAGAGGCATCCGCTACTGGCGCCAATCTCCTCAGATACGATGCAGGTGGATCCAGCGGTGCCCAGGCTGGCTACAGCTCAGTCAGCTGGAAGTAAGTATCGCCTACTCTTTGCTACGCTGTGGGATTGTTCCATGAAATGCTGATTGTCTTTCACCCGTCTCGCGCTTGATAGATACGACGCTGCCGAAGGCCCTTCTTGCAACATCGCTACTGATACCTTCGCAACCAACGGTGCTTGCGACTGCAATGCCCTCCTCGAGAACCAGAACACTGCCTTCGGATGCTCAGCCCTGCTTACTCCTCTACCTTCCGGAATCATCGAGCGACGAGGCAGGAGAATGACACGCAAGCACATCATGCCAGGCCGTGCTGCCACCCCTGCTTTCATGTAAGGGGAGTATCGTAGTGACTTGTAGTCCTTCGACTTCTTCTTGACGTCTCAAAGCACAATCTTCTTCCCTTAATTCTTGAAGACATCCAATCATCTCCCATCTCGAAGAGTCCTGCTCACAGGGGATAAGATCGTTAGACCTGCCTTTTCTCCATTAGTACATCCTTAGACCGCCATCATCCATATCACACAAACTGCATTCTCTTCATCTTCTCATTTGTGTATGTGTACCTTGACGCCCTCATTTATGACTGCCGCGAGGTAATCCAAATCCACTGCTCTTGACTTGTCAATTGAGCTTCCACATTGTCCTGCGCTGGCCTTTGCGAGATTGAAATAGTGGCTGTTGCGAGCAATTGCGGCACATCAACGGTCTGCTTGTTTGCAATGTTGATGCATGATGGTACAAAGATGAGTGAGACTGGACTGTTTTGCCTCGATGCTGTCTATCCTCGATCACCCTCTTGCCCGGTGGAAGGTGTAGCATTGATGAGGCTCTTGCTCACCTAGACAGTCACCATTGCCGTGATCTGATACCTCTTCTGCTCCCGTTCAACTGCACCATGGTCGCCAGTGTCGCTGCGATGCAGTCCCATTCGCCATCCCATTTCAAGCCAGCTGGGCTATCCTCGTCAACAACAACAACAACAACAATGACCAAGAAGCAGCAACAGCAACAGCAACAACAGCAGCAGAGTAGAGTTCGACAGAGGAGCAACGAAGAACGGCATCATAGCAATACAGATAACATGGTCACTAAGGCTTCACTCGAAGACGACATACGCCGGATGACGGAGAACTTCGAGGATGAGGGTGCGATAGAGCACACAACTTCAGACTGAGAGAACAGCGGGCTGATTTGGTTGTACGCAGTTCGGATACATCGAGCAGATCTTGAGAGATCCATCACACTTGCTCAACAGCAGCTCGCTCAGAGGCTGGATGAGATCACCCCGGCTATCGTAGACTCACTCGCCGATATGACCTTCAAGCAGTTTGTAGAGGTCTACGCATGTGACTTGTACGCTGCTGTCCGGGCGATAAGGCTGGGAACAGTAGTGGCAGAAGCGAATGATGAGATCAACAGGACTATAAAGAAGAGGTGCGCTTTGTTCCTTCTGCTCTCATCACTGAGAACTGCGAGCTGACGTCTTGCTCACATCACAGAAAACGAATCGCCACTGCTGGATCTGAATCCGCCAACAACACAGCAGCGACAGAAGAAGATGCTTTCCACGCAGGATCACCAATGAAGAGCAGGAAGAACATGCGCATGGCTCCACCGACACCAAAGATGTTATCCTCGCAGACGAATGCTTTTCCTCGCTCGGCCTCCAGACCAGGATTGCTCTCTTCCTCGAACACAGCAGCGTCACGTGCATCTCAACATTCACAACAAGCTGGTTCAGGTTCAGCTCCTACACAGGTCTTCCGTGGTGCAGGTGGCTCTACATCGTCCTCGTCTCGCTTCTCAAATGCAGCTTCCAAACAGCGCGCATCCACTTCTTCAAATGCTGGCAATGTCATATACAAAGCGCGACCTTCTTTGACTGTCCCTACGAATTTCAACGGACCAAGACTGCCACAGACTCCCAAAGCGTTCGGAGGAGCATCAGGGACAGGTTCATTAGGTACAGCTAGAACAGCAGGAAAGAGCACAGCGCGACGAATGCCCCGCAAGCATGAGACTATACAAGCGTATTCGACGAATGGAAGTCCGCTCGGCATGTTTGACCTTGCTGTTGAACAAGCTACTGCTGCTCTATCTGCAGATGCAGCTACAACAGCACCATCTTCGCAAAGTGGGGCAGAAGAAGACTGGGAGATTCTCTCAAACAAGACTTCAGTATCCCAGTCTGCAGCTGCACCTGTAGCTTCTACCAGTACACTCCCCTCATTGACACGTCAAACGAGTAATACACCTCTGGCTAAAATATCGCCTAGCAAGCTAGGTCGCAAACCTTCTCATTCGGCATTCAAGGATAAGATTCTAGCAGGCGCTACTAAAGCTTTTGGAGGAGGCAGCCACATACATAACCGCCTGACAAGCCCAGCGAAGCAGCAAAGCGGATCTTCAGGGCATGCACCGCCTTCAGCCTCTTCTTCAGGCTATAGTCTAGCAAGACCACCGACGAGAGAAGAATTCACTTTCCAAACGACACCTGCTCTACCTAGTATACCGTCGCAAAGCAATGTTACCGAGAAATGGGAGGCCATGAAAGCGGATTTGGCGAAAATGTGCCCTGATCCCGAACAGCGCAAGCTGTTTGAGCAAAGATACCTCGAGATAATGCATGCTCCATAGAGCAGTTGGTGTACTCCGCTGCATGCTTTTTCTTGTATCATATTGCGAACCCTGCCATTGCTGGATCGGTACCGTCAAGTATCCTTCTCCATCCGAAGCAATAATTTGTACAGTAAAATAGTGTCTTCTTTCCTTTATGTCAAAACTTGTTACACATCGGGTAAAGCATCACCAAAACTTCTTTCCAAATTCATTCATTCTAAAATATCCAAGGTTGCAAGTCGGCAAAACTGGCTGGCGGTATTGCGGAAGAGCACCAGTAGTTTGTGATCATTCTTTTTCAGACTGCTCCAGCAAAAAATTAGCCCTCGGATACCCGCCTGCTCATGAAATGAACACTCACTGCGCTCTGGTCTCGTACGCTATCAAGTCGGATAGTCTTAACAAAGAGACAGCTCCAATACCTTGGCCTTTGCCTCTCGCCATCGACATGTTGCCTGTAGTGACGTATCCCATGATCTGCTCGGCTTTCGGCACTCGGAATATATGCTGTCTCTGTGGAGTAGTACACCAAATTGTCAGTGACTGACGCACACCAAGGCAGCGACGCAACTGACCTCTGGTTCGGGCTGCTTCAACAATGCCTGCTCCCAGTCGTCCATAATTACATTCTGCTCAGTCATTCCAGCATAAGTATCCCCCTGTTCAGGCAAAGCAGTGATGCCAGACGGCAAATTCATATTGGGTGGTCGAGATTTGCCATCCGCATTCTCTAAATTTTGCATCTTCAGAATATGACGTAGTCCATAGACTTGGTTCTCATCGGGCATGTATATGATTGCATTGTACTTGGGAGAACCTCGAGTTAATGGAGTCAAGCGAACTTTGGCAAAGGCTTCCACGAGGTATGGCTTGACGGGAGGAAGATTCCGCTTGTCCCGCGCTGTATTGATGGACTCCCTGTAAATGTCTTGCGCTTCTTGATATCCGAATTGCTCATCGAAGGTTTTGTTGGTCTCTTTTGCTATGGCTGCGGCTAAGAATTTGCCAATCACACTTCCGCCCACGAGATGAGGTGCGATACCGTTTTCAGATGGTAGTACGTCGGCTATCCGGACAGAAATGCGTGGTTTACATGTAGATATAAGGGACCTGCTTATCTCCGAAAAAGCAGGCCTCCATGGACTGGTAGTCTGCAGCTTGTCGTAATTCACTCTCTTCGCAACAGGTGTCCTATGCCAGTGCGCAGATGCTTCTTTGGCCTTCTTATCAATTTCTATCTTGAAAGCATGCGTGCAAGCATAGTCTTCCGGGAAAGAAGGGCATCCAGCCTCGAAGAATTGTTGAGCGCGTTCTCTTAATCCGCCGATTCGAGTATCGGCGAACGCTAAAGAGTGCCAAAAGGGGCCTCCCCAGCCTGAAGGAACGATAACTGTCCAACCGAAGATTGCATTCTTGTCTGATCTTCCTTTGTGATCCTTGTCTACATACTCTGGACCAATCGATCTTTGTACCAGCATGACTGGGATAGAGTTGTCTTCCGGCAAGGCTTCTAAGCGAGTTCCTGGCACCAAGAGCTACGGAGTAGCGGATTGTGAGCCTTTTTCACAGACTGCATTATACTACGACTCACCTTTGCTCGTCTGTCATCAAGCTCCTTCTTGCTGTATCGAGGCGCAATGAGTTGTTTGCGGTAAGAGGCATCCCAGAAGTGCTTGTTTTGTGCTAACGTTTCTGATGGCCGGAAAAGTGTAGATTTGCCATGACTTCGTTCTGACTTGGCAAGACTCGGTGGAAAACTGCATGCGTGGACATCTGGTCAGCAAGGCCATCACCAAGGAATGATGTACAACTTACTGAAGCCTAGGATCCTGCACGTCCAACGAGAAGATACTTCCAGCAGGTATGCCAGCAGGTGGTGTCAAGTTCTTCCACGCTGACATCTTATCAGGCGGTGTTTCCCTGATAGGACGCAAACATGCCTTGACTGTATCGGTAGCCATGGGACCGGTGATCTCGAAGCTGCAGAGTGTACGATATGTCGCAAGTACTGTGTGACTCATCGCTTCTTCGACAGCTTGAGCACTAGATGACGCCTTCTGGGATGCTCTTTTCACTAGTGCATCCAGACATTTCTGCACGTTGGCTGCGACTGCTCCGAGAATGCTTGGGTGGAACCGTATGAAGAGCTTCCTCAGTGGTAGAGTGTCTACCTGTCCAGTAGGAGAAGCACATTGTGCTTCCCAGAGTATAGTTGCAGGGCCGATCAATCCACGAGGATACGCCTCGAACTCGTAGAGATCAATCTGGCATTCTCTTATGCCGCTACTGTAGCGTTTGGAGGAGGGCGCAACCGCAGCAGGGTCACATATCAATGACAGCAAATCCTTCAATGCCTCAAAAGTCCCCTTTAGTTCCAGCATTTGCATGTAAGAAGAATCGTGCAGGATGACTCCGTGCACAGAGGCCCGGTACGAAGGACGGAAAGCTTTGTCTGTAGGTGTATACGCCTGGTGGTTCGAGTATCAGCAGTAGTACGATCTACTTGAGCATAGAATCATGTACCAGTCGATAACCCCAGGTGTCAATCATTCTCATTCGCTTCGCATGCCAGATATGAGTTTCCAGCCAAGCCTTGTCTCCTGCTCACGGACATTAGCAGTCATTAAGATTCGCTTAGGAAGATCGCTTACGCTGTCTGCCATGCAGAATCTCCACTCGTGGACCTCGTAGCAATTTGCGTCTCTTCGTAATTGATAATTGACGGAACTTGCGTTTCTTCAAGGCCTTCGCTTGATCTTGTATAATCTGACGGACTGACATCAGTATATCGATGAGAGATACGGAGTACTGCTTCTAATAGAGACTTACCTCCATTTTAGCTTTCGCACGTAGCCGTTTGGGAAGACGACGTATATTGTGTGATGCAGCTCGGCGACGCAAGTGGCGAGGCAGACTTTGAAAGGCCCTCTGAGCTCCGGAGTCTCTGCAGCTCTATATCAGCAATGACTCAAACTCCTTGTATCCGGCTATTGCGCACCGTGATGCCTTCATTGCCCTCTCCATAGCGGATATTTCGATACCTCTGGCCTGTCAAACGAATGCAAAGCATTAGCACGCTGACAACACCGGGTCGAAGAATACGCTTGATCTCACCAGAGCATACTTCTCTACATCTATGTGATCCACCTTCATCGCAGCCGCATCTAAGAGCCGGTGACAAGTCTGCGTCAGACGGTGTACTGTACGATCAGTCTCCTCAGGCAGGTGTAGCGTACCATTCGAAGTCTGCGAGCGAAATCTAGCCCGCTTAGGAGGCGGAGGACCCGTTTCAGGCGTTCCTAACATCTTGATATGCGTTGTGTGTTGTCACACTTCAGAATTAGTGGTGAACATCGTTGTGGTGCTCGTGTAAGCAGCCTTGAATGGCAGAGTGGTCGAGAAGACCACAAAAAACGTGATCGGCCTGCTTCGACGGACCTGCTTCCACTCGACCGCTCAACAGCGACAAGATTGGCTTGAACATGGCTGAGAATGAATCGAAAGGCCTCAAAGACGACCTGATATCGGCCTTGAAGAGCCAGGCTCGAGGCAAACGCGCTTTCGAGCTTTCCATTCTTCGATCACAGCCAAAACGGTCCTATGCTCTCTTCCCATGGGCAAGCGAGTCTTCTGTCAAGATATACGTCGAGTATGAGCTGGTCCTGCTGTGTGAGAAGGTCACCTCGTCGGATAGCGAACAGTGAGTAGCTTGAAAGCCCTGAAGCTGCTCCGCCCATGAAGCTAATACACTGTCAACAGAGCCACGGCCGAGAGACAAGAAGCCGAACGATATGTACCAGTGTACGGACTGGAGACTGCTATGTACACCATTCCATCAACCTCGACATCTCTTCTTTACGTCTCGAAAGCCGACACGACAGGCCTACTCTCAAATCCAGCTCCCTCACGTGTTCTCACAAACGCGTATCTACAGTATTATCTCCGAAATCCACCGCATCATTCCTCAAGTCTGCGGATCCACGTCTTCGCTAGAGCTCAAGATCAGTATCTGTTTCCCGGAAGCATCGAAAACAAAGGAAAGCGCGTCTTGCCGGACAATGTTCTCTGTAAATGGTGGCGCGAAGTACTAGGAGATTCGGCAGCTCAGGTTACAAGCAAAGCCAAGAGCCAGAATATCGGTCTACATTACCTTTTAGGCGGCTTCACCTTCGCTGAAAGCTTAGCTGTCCTCTCAAGAGCGCCCGAACCCAGTGAAGCCTCAGCTCCGCGCTGGCAATACGGACATCCCTACAACAAAGCCAAACCCCCTCTTCCTGTACCAAATCCAGAGCAAATCACCATCAATGACGTAATACCAGCCTTCCAAGACGATCCCAAAGCTCGTCAAATGACCGAATGGGCATCTTCGCCTATTCCGTACGCCGGACAAGATGGTGACTATGATGAAGTTGCAGAAGAAATCCGAAAGCTAGAAAGTACAAGTCCGGCACTGTACGAGCTGAGAAGTCGAGAAATACAAGATCAAAAGGATCAAGAGAGGAGGAAGCTTACGAAGGACACTGAGAGAGACATTGATGGATTTTGGGAAGTCATGGGCAACAGAGGCGAATGCGCTTCTGGCCATGTAGCCGGCTTCTTTGTGGTCATCTCTGAACATATAGCCGCGCCCGTAGAGGATAAAGCAGCCAAAGACAAACTAGAAGAAAGTCCATCATTTGAAAATCAAACCAAAAGCGCACATTTAAAGCATACTGTCAAGCCCGCACCAGGGGCACTCCCCCATTCCACGTACGTCAAACTCTGGTCACAAGTTCACAATGTCAACTATGCTTCGATGGAGAAAGCAGCAGAAGCCTATGGCAAATGGAAGACAGACGTAGAGCACGCATGTAAGCGTACCGGAACTACAGACGCAGAGTATCAAGGAGCAGTCTACGGATCAGTGCAAGTGGACAATCCGTTGATTCCGGCAGCTGACTCGCTTAAACGCCCTGAGCCTCCGAAACAAGTGAACACATTGCAGGTCAAGAAGAAGAAGAAAGTAACTTAAAGGTACTTGCATGCGTTGCATATTCGGAAGTAATTGCTAGTCTAGTCGTTAAAACGTATTAATCTATTAAGGGTATTGGTATCTGTACAGTCTTTTATACACTTGTTGTTGATTCGTTATCACTAATTAGGTTGCTAAACGATATGGTATGACTGCACTTCTGGGGTCGAAACCCTACAGATCACTCAATTTCTCCAAAAAGGCATGGCTCGCAGACAAAAATCCGCTGTCACTAAAGTCGATTTGCGACACCTTTACTTTCGTATTTCTTCCGAGTTCCTCGAATTGCCCAGTAAGCGTATCCAATTACCAAGCCTACAACTCCTACCACTCCTATAATCACGAGGCCGAATGCCCATAGAGCTTCGGGTCTACCGTCCGGTCCGACTCTGTTATGTGGAACGTACACGTTGGTACCGAAAAGACCTATATGTATCCGAAAAGCGTCAGTAGACGGCTCCT
This sequence comes from Cystobasidium slooffiae, assembly GCA_019775285.1. Lineage (NCBI taxonomy): Eukaryota > Fungi > Basidiomycota > Cystobasidiomycetes > Cystobasidiales > Cystobasidiaceae > Cystobasidium > Cystobasidium slooffiae. The sequence goes on from JACWFZ010000007.1 coordinate 1,135,691, forward strand.
CGACGCAGTAGACTGACACTCGGCAGATAAGACACGCACCGCAAAAAATGTTGACAGGCAGGAACATGACCAAAATGACATTCAAGCGGACGATAGCCTTATCGTTGCCGATCTTCGCTGCTTCATATGCCAGTCGAAGAACGCCAAGATATGCAGGATGATCATGAGAGAGCATGGTATCAAAGAAATTCAAGGTTTGCTGCATTGTGATAATATGATCTACGAATGCGGTGATCAGAGACAGGTTAAGCTGGAAAGAGTGTGTTGCAAGGAGATTTTTTCTGCTTACCTTGCAGATCACCCAGATATATACCAATGTCGTGTCTTTGTCCTGGTTCGTTGGAACCCAGTCGATTCTTCTCATCTCTTAAGCGCTTCCTCAATCCCCGCACTACGTCCTGTTTCGGGATCAAAAGTCTCGAAAGACCCATGACCAATTTCCGCGCTACTGCAATCCTAGTGAGCATTTTCCCTCGATCGTATAAATCTTCATTCACACCACGAAGAGCTTTATGCGACAAAGTCTTTGGTCCAGTCTGCGTCGTTGAGGCCAAGTTTCTGCGCTTGCGCCCTTGACCTAAATTGCTAAAATCTGCTTCTCGCTGTGTTACGATGGCTGTGCTTTTGATGACTCCAAAGAATTGGGTGACTTGAGGAGTACGGACTTGTAACCATACTGGCTTTAATCGTCGAAAGTATTGCTTGAAATATGAAAGTCTAGATGGTTTCGTGCCATTTAATTGGACAGGCGCACTTGAGAGGGTATCATCGACGCAAAGAGGATTGGCTAAGAAAGCATCAATGTCGTCCGCTTCGGCTTCGATGAAATCGATGAGAGGAAAGAAGGTGTCCACGATGGAATCCATCAATCCGTATGCGATCCAATCTATACAGCAAAGTATTCAGCAATGATTCCAGTTAGTGCTCAGTTAGTGCTCAGTCAGCAGTCCATAGTATTTTCACTTACGAGATGAAATATGCTGAGCCACTCCAAAGTTGTCAATACGGTTCTTGACTCGATTCGTATGATTTGAGATATCTTCGAAGTGGAACTGCGAAATCGGCCACGAATCAGATAAGTAAACAGAACTGGGGGGAAGCGAGGCGGAACTCACCGAAATAATACCGTCTCCGAAGACTACGAGATAAACATTGACAGCTCCCACACCCGCACCTTCCACACCTTCCTTATGTCCCTCTACAATTTCAACGATACCTTTCTTCCTCTTGCCAGATCCGGACCTCGATTCTTCTGACGCAGCAAGGGACTTCTCCTCTATCTCAGGTGAGCTTTTTCCTTTCCCATTCTCTGCATGACCGTTCTCCATATCTGTTCCTTTACCGTTTCCCAACCAGCTTGTCACTCTAGTCAAAGTACTACCACTTCCATCTTCTCTACTCGAGGTCTTCGAAGTCGATGGGGAAGATGAAGAAGAAGACTCTTCAGAGTATTTGAAATACGTTTCATCCAAAGCTCGAAAAGCAACGAAATAGTATCCCAATTGTTCGTATGTTTCGATCTTCTCTCTTGTTTCTTGGGAGAGGATATCTTCAATCGTGAGTGGATGCATGGGTATAAGCTGTAAAAGCACGGCAATAGTAAAAAGATCAGTCGAGATTCACGTTAATGACGGTCCGAGTCCCATCGGCTTGCAAGGGCACTCACCCTTCGCAATTGACGCATGTCAGCAGTCGAAGCACACTGTACGTCCAACCACCAAGCAGCTCCAGTCCCTCTTGTCTTGCGGGAAGTAGCAGGATGTGATGGATCCGGTGAGTGATTCCTAGAAGGTCCTCTCGATGGCATCCTAGACGAGTTGGCTCTTGAAAGTCTGTCTTGCAATTGCCCCGTAGTTGGTCCCGGCGGCGGCGGCGGCGGTGCATCTCCTGTACTCAAATGAGAAGCTCCAATATCGCCTCCTAATCCTTCAGTTTGATCTCTTTCCAACCAGAACTCTTTCAATCTATCTAAACAAGGGTTCAAAGTTCTTGATAATAAAACATCAAATACTTCAGTCTCTAAAGGATTCGGTAGACTCGCTGTAACTTTGTGTATGTTGGCGGATTTATCTCGCTTTTCTGACGATTTGCTCGTATACGGATGAGGCATGGAATCTGCATGCATTCCCATATTTGCAAGGTCGTGCTCTGATGGTAATCTATCGCCTGACAGGGAGCTTTTGATGCGTGGCGTGTAGAGTGTAAAAGTTGGTTCCGGAGGTATATAACTGTCATCCGTTGCACTGGAAGCAGTTGAACTTCTCCAGAATCGCCAATCTATTCCTGAGGAAGAACTAGATGAAGAACTATCGGATGAAGATGAGGAAGAAGAGGAAGAATTCCTTCGTACACGTCTCATTCGTTCAATTGCTTTGCCGGCTCTTGATCTTACTGTTCTTTTAGTCTGCTTGGAAGCAATAGAAGGAGTCCTACGTCTTCTTCGCATATGTTGGTGATGTTGATGATGTCCATTTCTTCGTCTTTTGGCTTGTTCATGCATACTAGGGGCGGCTTGTTCGTACGCCGACATAGGTTCCATAGCAGCGTCCGCTAAGTCCATCTCCATGATAGAAGCTCTTCCATGCGAAGTGACACGCTGTAATGGTAGTGAATCCGTACTAGAAGGCTTTCCATACGAGTCTTTCTTCTTTCTAGCTTCAAAAAGATCATCGTCATGTTGATGATGATGATTGTTCCCATTTAGATAAGGAGAGTCTCTTGCGAATTGACGCCTGCTTGCTTCGGGAAGAGGTGCAAACTTGGTTGTGGGTGTTAAAGTATATGGTGCTGTTGCTGTTGCTGTACTCGTACTGCTGCCTTTGGATGCAGGCGTACCAGCAGTAGAAGCATGATGATCACGGGCTGTGTCTGCTGCATTGGGAATAGAAATCCTGCTATGTCCCCGGACATGGACGCGAGGAGGATAGGCAACTCCATGATGTTGAGAAGGAACACGTAGATGGTCTGGAGTATTGCTTGATGCTTGTTGCACTGTACTGTCTTCCATGCCATTGCCAACATCTTGATTGGCAAGTTCAGCCTCTGTCGTCCTGCTTCTTCTGCTCCCGTCGACAGCAATAGAATGCATCTGCATCACCACTCCTTCATCTTCGTCGACACCACTTCTCGCTCTATTGGTCATGTCAAACCTTTCAAATCAAGGCGCTACCTGAATGCCTGCCTGCCTGACCGCTGCTGAATGCCTTGTTATCGTCTCCCATATGCATGAAGAATCCCTCCTCCCTCTTGCCTTAGGGCTGAAGTCGAGTAACGAGCTCGGCGCTGATGCTGTTGCTGCTGCTGTCGAGTAGCGTGCGAGTGCCTTGAGAGGATGCCATGCAGGATTGCTGAACGAGTATTGTCTTGGTCTGCAGCAGTGAGTAGAAGGAAAGCGCTGTGCACTTGGCTGTGATATGGAACGTGTGCAAGGTGCAAAGGCGCAAAAAGCTTGAAAGGAAGCACATCTTTCATAGGGAAAGGCACATCGTCTTCCAAGGGTCTCCTCCTACACATTCAGAACAAGGAACAGGGCGAACCTCGCTTTCAAGACTGTTCCTGCCGTATGATACGCTCTCTCGAGCCGAAGAATGCAGCGCATACAAGTCCGACGAAGCGATCGCCTGTATTTCGGAATAACCCACAGGGTACCATAGCCTACTGACAGGTTCCCGAAGTAGCTGATACAAGCAAAGTATTACAGCTACGTAGAACTGTTTCTCTCTTCCTTCACTAACAATCTTCTCAGTCCATCCAAAAGTATGGGTTTCCTCGAGATTTTGAACAATGTATGTTGCCCTTCGCCACTACCGTTCAAGCAAGTCTTCTGGGCTGAATATACTCTCTTACACTGATATGAATTCTCGTGTTTTCCTTCTTCAGCCTTTGCTAGCTGAATACATCCTTCATCAAATAGATGCACTTTCTCTATCCTCTCTCCAGCGAACGAGTCAATCCACCAAAGCGCATGTAGAAGCTCATTATGCACATTCATTCCGGACGCTACTAGCTAGATATGTCGATGATGTCGATGGGTTCTTATATATACTTCAGCGTATAGAAGGATGTATTACCGGTAGTCAAGCTTTGAAGGTTATAATGAATGACGCTAGTGCATCATGGAAGGTGAGCTACCCTTTTTTGGCCCATACTTGTTTCACGTGGATGTTGAGCTGATTTGGGCGTATTCGAACACTTGAAGGCTCGAGATTTGGATATTTCAATACCACAAGGATCAACATGCACGCTTTGTAGCTACTTGGAGACTTTTGAGTCTTATAAATGCGAAGGGGATGGAAAAGTATGGAGTGAAGAAAGATTAGGATATCGTCAGATGTTGAAGAGACAGCGTTTGAAGAGCGTCACTAAATTGATTGGAAGAAGAGGTCAGAGGATTGATATATTAGAAAGCAATACTTGCGTGAGTTAAGCTCTCTTTCCGCGTAGCGTTCGGTATAACGCCGATTTTTCTCAGTGGCATGGCCTACTATATGGAACCGTCACTGAGCCTATGATACAACTACTTCTTCGTGCTCTTCTTCGACTTTTCCCCCAGAATTGTATCGCACCTCTATGCGAATTTCACTCCACCGCAGTCATCAATGCCCTCTTCCCGAATCGCATTACATGTTTCTTCCCAAATTATACATTACGATATAGGAGTATTCCGAATGCACTATATCAACGAGAGAAAGATCATCGAAGTGTAGCTAAATACACTGGAAGAGGTGAGTGTTTGTCATTTCACCTTTCCCACTAGTATATATATGTTCTTGCTTGCCTTGCCAGGTTGAGAAGGAATGTGTGTAGAGCTGATCTTTGAATAAGGCTGGCAGCCTATACCACATGCGAAAGCTATACTAGAGGAAGAAGTACTACTTGCAAATACTTGGAATATAGATGTGTCGTGTGTTCTGCGTCCGCCGCCAAGTTGGGAAAAGGCAAAAAAGAAGGGAGAGAAGGCGAGGATGATAGAAAGAGAGAAGGTACCACTAGTGATGGATGATGACCTGCAGTCTATGCCGGGCTGGGAAGCGAAAGCACCTAACCCGCCAAAACTGCCAAAGACCTTTGGGTTGGTACAAGCTATCGAAAGTCTAAAGCTTCAAGATCATAGTGAAGCAAGCTGGCCAGAAGCAAGTATACTGCTGCTCACAGTTGTAGCATTACTTTTGCATTTCACCCTCAGCTGAGCTTCTAATAGTACGTTACTGCAGATGCGAGCGAAGAAGAGAGTACAGTCATAAGGCAAAAGGACCTGCTTGGAAATATGCTCGCGTACTTTCTTGTTGAGACGCAAATTGAGACGCGTCTTTAGTTTAGCTTTGATTGACTCTGGCTTACAATTACAGCAATACCGGCAATTCAACTTTGCCGCGCTGTGCAGCGACAAGAGAGAGAGAGTCGCCACCAGTGGCTTCTGTTTCCCCCTTGTTTCGGCCGGAAGAGCGTGAAAGACGGGGGTCGGTGCCCCATATTCGCGGTTGGGGGAAAGGGCGGGGTGGGAGAGCAAGAGGAGGAAGGAGGGAGGAGGGAAGCGGACTCTCTCTTGCCTCTTCTCTTCTCTCTTCTTTCTTACACTCACACTTGCACACTCACATACATAGCCTCACTTCTGTCATACACCACTAGCACAACCATGTCCGTCACCGCCTTCCTAGCTAAGAACAGCGTACTCTGGCCTCTCATTGCAGTCGTCGGTGCGGGAGTGAGTGCAGGCTCATAGTGGTGAACAAACGACTTCCTGTGTTCGTAGATGCTGACTACTCTCTCTCTCTCCTCTCCTGATCCCCTCGTCTGCTCTCTGTCACTCTCGCCTCCCTTGTCGCCCTGCCGCTTGCTGCAGGTCGGAGGCTCCTTAGGCTTTGGAGCATACTACCTCTCTCACAACTCTGATGTCGTAGTCAACAAGAAGATCAAGGACCCATGGAACAGAGGTGAGTTGACATCCTATACTCTGCCTGTCAACCCTGCATTCGTCCTTCTCGAGGCTATGCTATTCTGAATCCTTGACAACCTCCGTCTGACACGTGCTTTGATCCCCTCTTCTCGTCGCTTTACCCTTCCAGTCGCACAAGATAAGAACTCGAAACTTCTCTCGTACAATGGCGACTTCTGGAAATCAAGAGTTGGCATGCCTGATCCTGTATGTGTAACTTCATCTCTGGCTGCGTACTTGATAACATCACAGAAGACTGACCTTTTACCCTACCATTCACTACCGTTCGCCACCATTCTATGTATCATGTATGCTATAATCCGCCCTTCATGCCTACCCAGAGACGCGCTTTCCTCGAGGAAATAGAGCACAAACCAGCCAGTCAACGTACCGCAGGAGAAAAGTCCTACCTAGCTCGTGCTCGCGAAGTAGGAATGACAAAAGCAGAAGAGTAGTTTCTCACCCTTCCTCTATAGCTATCTCACCTTACCAGAGATTATCCAAAGCCGCTTGAAGAGAGCAAATCTTTATTTCAAGTGAGGATCCGCGCAAACGCTTTTTTCTGTAGCTTTCTATCTGTGTCTGTGTATGTAGTCGCTACTCTTTCTGGGTGTGTTTAGATTGTCAGGACCTTTTCTAGGCAATAAAACAACAGGGATATTAGCTATGTGATAGATCGCTTTGCGAAGAATCGAATTTGAAATGTGAAGACCAGATATGTCTTCTTTCGCGACGAAAAAGGTACTATGATACTTTTACAACGACAGTAGAACTTCTTACTACTGACTGCATTGAAACTGAAAACCTCATCATTTCCATTGCGAAAAATCTAGCAGAATTACCTCTCCAACCCTCCTTTCTCTGAAACCAACCTTCATGACCCACCTATTTTGTTTTGCAGAAGTCTTGGGAATCTGCGACTGAATTGCCGCGTTTGATAGATGGCGAAACATGAAGAACGGTTTAAGAACGATGAAGGAGAGCGAGATGAAACGAGAATGGCCCGTCCGTTGATTTGTGAACTCCAAAATCGACATTCGACGTGTAGGAGGTAGAACACCGACTTGCATGGGTATACGTTGTTGATCACTGTCATTTTCGTTCCATTAATGAAAGGGGGGATTGTTGCAGAAAACATCTTAATTGCAATTATGGCTGAATAGCGGGCAGCAGAATGTGAAAGTGTGAAATTGATAGCTTGACGAGACGAAGACGACGACGACGACGTAGTGGTATTGGACAGTTTTAATCGTTGAGAAGACTTCCCACTAATATGGCTGATTTCTCAGAGACGGATGGTAGATGAAGAGTAGGGAGAGGTGATGAAAGTGTTGACGAGCCGTTTAGAACAATGAGGCTTTATAACCGCTATTCTTTTCTGTCCCAATGAATGCCGGCTTCAGACACCAATAATGTAGACGAATGCTCAATCTGGTTTATCTGAAGTTCTTTGATTGACTTTGATAGATGTAAAAGAAGCCTTGATTTTCTCCTTGAAATTAAGCTTGAATTTGACCATGAAACGGGAGATGGAGCGGGGCACCTAATCCCATCCTACATGTACGCCTGGAATAATAGCCGGGGGAGGTCTAGCTGTACCGTTACCAAGTCCACCATTATTAGTATCATTAGCATTGACGGCAGTTTTCTATTTCGAAGTTACACATGCAAAATTGACGCATCATCAGTGAAAGCAAAGCTCAGCTCTCGTCTCACATGCAGTCTTCCCGGATGGAATTCAAATAGAAGTTTTGAGCTTACAGACAGTACTCTAGTCGCCCAAGTAGGGTCAAAGTCCTTTGTAGGTCTGATCCCCTTTCCCTTCAAAATCTCAATACCGGCTTTAGCCCATGCTTCACCCTTCTCATCCCTTCCGAGGCCTTCGAATTGACCACCTCTAATAGCAGCTGATACGTTCGTGTGGCATCTTAGGCGGTCTAGCATTGCTATGACTTGTAATAGACAAGTATCAGGTTTAGGAATACCTGGACCATCTCGACCTCCGTAAGGAAAGCCTGATGGATCGGGCATGATACCTGTTTTGGTGGGTGGTTTCCAGGAGGGTATACAAAGGTGGTTATGCGGCTGAAGCGATGCTTTGGAAGGCGTATCGTCAATGAGAATTGTATCTCTTTGAGACCAGCGTAAATCTTTGTTTGTATAGGAAGCAGTAGATAGAGTAGAGGATGATGAAGCAACCGAAGGAGCAGGTGAAGGGGAAGGTGAAGGAAAGTGACCATTGGCAGAGTGATGACTTGAAGTGTCAGAAGCACCAGACGACATACGTCCATTTTGAGCAGTAGCAGTAGTACCATTATTAAGTATCAAAGCAGGATTTGGAGAAGCAGGATCGAGAGGGTTCCATTTCAAAATTCTCCATATTTTCGTGAGATCTTTGATAGTCGGAAATTTAGCGTGGAATTGCTCCAGTGTTAAATCCATTGAGCTTCGATCCCATACATCGACCAGTAAGGGAGCTTGTGTACCACTCTCGGTGAAGAGTGACATTCCTTCGCACATGGTGTTCACGTTTGCTGCTTCAGCGGAGGACCAGATCTATCAGAGAGCCATGGCGAAGGTGGTGTCAGAGCTCGATTAGATGAATGTACAAAGACTGAATGCGTCACATACCATCACATTGAAGCGCCTTTGGAATACACCAGGCTTCACTTCGTCCGAGCCACATATGTATTCCAGGAAAGCGGACAAATAAGGTCTAGGAGTAGCGTTCCTTGCACCTTGGGCAGTAGCTTTCTTTCTTGTAACTAGAGTTTGATTGATATCAAGGACTAGCAACTTAGGGCGCTGACCGGTGAAATAGCTTAAAGGTTTATATTCTGATCCTTTATTTGCAATCTCTGAATAAGCAGGTGTAGGACCAGCGAATTTCTCAGGGTCGACGGTAGATCCTCTTGGTACTTGAATTGATTTCTTGAAGGACCAAGCGCCGGTAGAAGGAGGTGGAGGATAATTAGCTGTATTTCTACTACTATTAGGTTTTGTTTTCTCAGTTAGGTCCGTATTCAAGCCTAGAGCTTCGATTCCAGCAGCTAATTCTTCTTCATCTCTTGCTTTTTTACGACCATCTATAGAGATTGAATTGAATGCCGCTTCCCATTCTGAGGTGTTGGCTTGGACTGGTTGTGCCACTTCTCTGATCAAGCTACTTTGTCGTGCCGCGACGGCTTCGGGAGTCTCGGATTCAACGGAGGTTTGAGAGCGTGATGAAGAGAAACCACCCCGGTTGGAATGTGAACTGTAGCCGTTGTTATCGGATTCACTTCCACTGAGACCTGATTGACTGCTTATGCGTGGTAATGAAGCATTCGCATATGTCGAAGGTGGGACTGCAGATGAGGAGCGTGACGAAGAGCGGGAGAGACTGTCACCGTATCTAGCTGCTGCAGAAGGGCTAGAAGCACACACAAGGAATAGATGACAAAACGAGAACGATACAATCAGCTTGTGAGGTGACAACGGTAGCGGGTTTTCGAAGATTACTACACGTACTTAGGACCTGCAATATTGGCACTTCCACGCCATCCTCCAGAGGTGTTCTGTCTTGGACCGTAGCTATGAGGTGGTACGGCAGGCGATATGATGTGAGAAGGTCAATGGTGGGGAACAATGATTCGATCTGTCAGACGTGATATTTTGAAAGGGATATCGATGAGAGGGAGTGACAAACCTACCCGCTGGAAGAGAGACCAGCAGATGAACGTTGAGCATAGGACTGCCTGTCTCCACTTGTATACGAATTACTAGTGGGTGAATGCTCAGAAGTGAATGATGAAGATGAAGAAGCAGTAGATGAAGCAGGACGACGAGGAGGAGGAGGGAGAGCAGAGGGAGTACCATATCCACCGGCTTGTATGATCCTAGCCATAGTGGCATAGGTGGACATAGGTTGCTGTTGTTGCTGTTGAGAAGATGAGGAAGCAGCAGTACCAGTACCGTTACTCTGCTGCTGCTGGCTGTCATTCGTGACATTCGAAGTTCTAGCTGAAGTTAGCGCAGTCTGCCATGCTGTCGAGTTACTGGATACGCTCGACGACATTGTATCCTGTTGTAGTTATTGTTCGACAGATATTGGTGGAGACTTCGATGTGTCTTCCGTTCTGGAAGCGCATGCGTACGACGTAGCTAGACCAGCAGAGCAGAGCAGTATACTTGAGGACGGACAGACGCAGTGACAGTGATACTCGAAGATGTCGAGGCCAGTAAGGAGAGTGAGCAAGTCGAAGTATCAAGAGCAGAGGCAAGAAGCAATCCAGTGAAGGCGTGTGTCTGACATGCAGCCTTGTTCGCCTCTCTCTACATTTCTCGATCATCCTCTATATCGACAGGCATTTCTATCATATACAATTCCAACCAACACCTCTCTCTCTACTTCAGGCAGTATAGGTATCAGTGACCATGTCCATCACAAGTCTACTGCGGAGCAACCTGCCCTCGACCTCCAAGTCAGCCAGCTCTCCGCGAGTCTCTTCCCCCTTGGCTACTCATTCATCCTCGCTGGACAGTGGAAGCGACAACGAGGGTAGCAGTGAAGAAGAAGCATTCTCCTCAAGTGACAGCAGTGAGGCCGACGACGATGAAGATAGCGACGCTGAACTAGGCAGATACCTAGCTAGAGCAAAAGAAAATGCAAGAAGGCGTAAATTGGCACTCCTCGTCGCCCCCGCCACTTCTAATAACCATGCAGATTCTGCAATCGCTGGGCCTTCCATTAATTTGGAGCACTCAGATCTGATACATGATGATGATGACGAGGAGTAGGTCTTTCAGTTCGCTTACTAGGTTGCTTGCTATGGGTTTACCTTTACTGACTGAGGTCTATACATTGTTGCATATTTCCAGAGAGAACCGCCTCCCTGCTGTCTTCACACGCCACGCCGATCCATCCCAAGTATTCACCACCTCAGACGACATCAAAGGCAAGGGTAAAGCACGCCTAATAGCACCCACAAACGGATCATTAGAAGATGAAGAATCAGGTCCAATTCTAGCAGGAGTAATATCAAAATGGGGTGAATTACCAAGACGTAAAAAATCAAAGAATCAAAAGAAACTAGAGAAGAGTAAAACGGCTGGTAAAGATTGGTTTGATATGCCTAGAAGAAGTAAAGAATCTCTTACTAATGAAGAAAAAAGGGAATTACAAGCTTTAAGATTGGGTAATGTTATGGATCCTAAGAAATTTATGAGAGGTGAAATGAAGAGGGACAATAAGAAATTGCCTGAATTCTTCCAGGTGCGTTTCATACAATTCCCCTCTGCAGACTTCATTCATTCATTCAGAAAGAAAGAATAATGACCTGACAGTTTCCTTCTATTCTTTTTTAATTTGGTTGAAAACAGACCGGATATATAGTTGAATCAGGCCAAGGTCCAAGAGCAGGTCTTTCAGCTCCGACATCTAAAATAAAGAAAGAATCCTTCCTAGGTAACATCCTGAAAGATGATAAAGGAAGAACGTGGAGTAAAAAGAAATACCTTCAACTTCAAGAAAAAGCGGCGTCCGGTGGTAAAGGGTTTTATAAGAAGAAAATGAAGGACAGGAAGAGCGTGGATGGTGGATCTAGAAAGGGAAAGAATAGACGATGAGCTTCTTTGATATACGTGTAAGGTGTGATTTGATTGCTTGGATCAGTCTTATATGAATGATTTCTGGTCTTGTGTTCTCTCTCCGTCATCATCGTAGCAACCATGTCTACTCGCATGACAGAACTGCACGTGCTTTTTCTTCACTTTGATTTTCATGTAGGTCTTAAGAGGTTGGGAGTCAGATCGTTGTCGGCTGTCTAAGAGAGAAGCCAACTTCCCTTCGCTGCAGAGACCTTTGCTGTCGGAACTCTTCACTGTCTGTCGCAGTATCCGGACCATCCAGGCTTGCACGTGCTTTTATGTTATAGGGCCTCACTTGCGTTCTGTTACATCATATGAATAAAGACGTATCACGAAGCAGCCCAGCCTAACGAGTCCAGCCTTGAATGGAAAGCTTGGCAGCTTGTACATTGGTATATCCTCCTGCCGAACGGAAAGCCAGAGGTTATCGACACGGCATCCGATCATGCGTTTTGGCGCGTTCTTGACGAGCCTACATGCATGCATCTGGTTTGCTTCAGACCGACCGATATCTCAGTCGGCGCTACTCACTCATCTAGTCTTGTGACCTCAACGATGCATCTCGCTTCTTTGCCTGCGGAAGTACTGGCTGAGATTGGTCGATGTCTGGACCGCAGCGTAAGTCGAAATTGAACCTGAATTGCATGACTTCAGAAAAACTGCTTCTTTTTGCTCCAGGACCTCTGCAGCTTCAACAGAGTGAATAAGCAAGTCCGTGCTGTGACGACCCCACTTCTGTTTGCAAAACTTCAAAACCCTTTGGACCTTAGTCGTATTGATTGGGTCCGCAAGGCTCTAGAATCAGTAGATCCAGATACTTGGAAACACGTAAAGGAAGTCAAACTGTCAGTATGGGTGCCGCAGGATCGCGACCCATTCGAAGGCGACAAAAGGGATTTCGACGATGTCAAGCTGCAAGCGCGCCGAGACTTGTGGCGCAGCTTCTTCCGTTATCTGGGTCATCTCACACGACTGTCAATCAGGCTATACGACGATTCCTATGCTCCTGAATCAGCACTTCACACAGTCACATCGCCATATTGGCTCGATTACACAGGCCTTACTGGCGATTCGGAATCGCTCTTCGAACTTATTCCAGCTGCGACCCTCGAGCTGGACGTTACTTGCACTACACATAATCACGCCCGCCCGGAATTCATGCAGCATATGCTCAGATCTTTGAAAGAGTATCCTGTGACTCTTGTCCTGTTGGGATTAGCGATGCCATACTACAGAGGCAAGACTCAATCTGCTTCGCAACTTGCTGAGCTCTTTTCCGGCAAGTGGGTGAGCCGTCTGACATTGAAGACTTTCACCCAAATGGAACTTTCCGCCCCCTTCAAGAACGTCAGTGAACTCCATCTCAACCTCGAGATGGAAGATCTTACTGTTGATTTCTGGGAACATTCAAGCAAGCTATCGTCTGATTTGCAAATTCTGGATATTGTTGAGTGCAATCTTCTAGGGCAAGCTATTCCGGAATGTCCTCGTTCGCCCGACAATCTAACACTGCCCAAGTTCACCGGAATACGAGCAAACGCGTGGGACGTATCTGCGCTTGCGCAAATGGTCGCATACTTGCATCTGCCTGCCCTACAAACAATAGATATCGACCTGGACTGCACTTACGATGCAGGAACTGCGGCTAAACGGCGTATTCCCAGAATCACTATCGCTTCGCTGCAAGCTCTCGTCCGACTGGATGAACATATACCTGCAGACCATGGCATGAAAAGGCGACGATATACACTGACCCTGCACGGCAATCTGCAAGAATGGCAAGACTATTTGCGACTGCTTGCGCGATTAAGACCAAGCAGCATCCTCAGCTTGACGGCGAAGTGTAACCTCGAAGATTCGGCAACCATTTGGCAAGCGCCCTCGAAGGTGGGCGAGGACGCTGAAGCAGACGCCCTGGCACTAGCAGCAGTCTTCGCTCCAGGCATCCTGGCCACCCTTGTGGACTTTTATATCTGCATTGAAAGCACTACACGATCACAACCTCTCGCTGGACCGAAAATGGAACTTCCTGCCCTGACACAACTCGCTTTGGAGACACCGGTAGATAATGTGAAGTGGACAGCACATATCATACATCAACTCTTTAGTAGTCTCTCGATGCCGAAGCTTGAAAGACTTACTTTCCTCAGCCGCGCAGATGCTTCTGCTAGTCGTCGATACATCGACATTGTCGAGCTCTTCCTGCCTCTGTGGCCGTCTCTGCGTCGTTTAGACATCAAAACTTATTACTTCTCAGAATATGACGAAAGCGAACTCTTCTATGATAGCCTGAAAGAGGCATGCGAGGCTAAGAACATAGATTACACAGAGGATTACCACTAGATGACGCTAGACATGTTGCTTCCGAGCGGTAGAAGTTTGGCTTGAAGGCATTTCGATTGGCACTATGTGATACACAGTCAAGGGCAAAGTAGACCATACGTATGCTATGTCGGGAACAAAAGCGCGCTATGCAAAAGTATGACTGTAAATCATACACAGTGCTCTTGCGTCATGACTGCTCTTCGGAGCTGACTCGTGTAGAAGCTGCAGCCGAAATGAAGGATAGCGTGCGAGAGGAAGCATTACTGGAGCGCAAAGATTGTGAACGGTCTCCCAATACGATTGCGTTTGATGTCTCTACCAGAGATATGTCCGCCGCACTGCCCACGTCCGGAGGCGTATAGGTTGGTAATTGTCCATCGTCTCCCAGTGCCGAGATAAGGTCGACAAGAGTGCCCGGTCTGTCTACGCGTCGTATCCTGTCTCTTGGTACAGCAAATGGCATAGAAAGTATGCTAGTTGCTCGCATGCTTGATTGATCATCGCCTCGGAGACTGTTGTATGATCCGCCTACATAGACTTGCCCGTTGAGGAGAGCAAGTCGTCGGCGGGTACGACGTCGCCAGCAGATATAAGAGCCGATGAATATGAGCACCACGACCAGAGTTGAAGCCACTGCTGCAAGAGCCTTAACTAAATTCGAGGGACCTCCGCCCTCATCGTCTGCGAGAACATTTTGATCGTTTATAGGCTTGTCATCGCCATCGCCAACTTGATTGTCAGTTATTTCATCATCGGTCTTGTCCGGACTTTTCGCGCCTGAAGAGTCTTTAGAATAACCATCGGACCCAGTCGAGGATTCTTTTGTAGGAAAACTGCCCTTTTGAGATGTAGAGATCACTTTACGGTCCTCCGTCTCACTGTTCACCGGTGTACCTTGGCCAGATATGGTCGATGTGGGGGCGCTCTCGCCATCTGGAACGCTATTTGACGATATAGTCTGCGCATCTGGTAAAATGTTAGACAAAGAGGGAGGAGGAACGACTGGATCTGGAGATTTGACGAGTGTTTCTGTAATTGTCTCCACAGCTCGAATGGTGGTGACAACCTGGAAGCGAGATGTTGAGGAGGACGTAGTAACTGATGATGGTGAGGCTGGTACCGGACGGACGGCAGCTGGAATAGTTGTCGGCGTGTATCTGTACGTTAAGACAGAGTCAGACAAAGTAGCGAGTCAGAACGAGGCAGCAAGACTCACAAAAAATCCCTGCATACCAAAACACGATACAAATGGAAAGGCTTCAGCGATGAAAGGTGAGCTGTCACGTCACGAAGCGCGCGTTCTGCTTACCATACAACAGCAGAATATCCAGCACCTGATATCTTTGTGAAGGTCACAGTATGCCTGGCTCCCGACAAGCCAGATCTCGACCAGACTACGACCGTCTCTCCAGCGACCGAACGATCTGGCCATGAGCAGTCCACAGGGTATTTGACACCGTCGAGATCAATCTCTTCGATGCTCTGACTAGCACTTCTTGTCGATCGAAGCGATATGGTAGTCCCCTAAACGATAGGAAGCAGTGCGATATACGTCAGCGAGAAGGCGCCAGCTGACGGTCGGTAGTAGGCTCTTTACAGACATACCACAAAGCTGAAGGTGGCTGAACTACCTCTAGTGTCTGTCAGATGGGATTGACGAAGCCCTATCTGATCTATTGCAGCGAAGCTCAGCTGATAAGCAAAGGCAAAAAGAAAGGGAAGAAACACTTACACCAGTCTCCGTTATATATGATAGCTGGATCATTGGTACCGACTGTGATCTGCTGAGCCAACCTGCACAGATTGAAGTGGTTATATTGGCTACGCCTGGCCCATTCTATCATAAACTCTGAGGAATCGGTTCTCACGTGTGGGGGAGAACGCCCAAGAGCACCTGCAAGAGAACGACATTGAAGCCGGGTAAAGCTCGCATCGCGAGCAAGGTGGCTTATTAAAGCCTAAGAGTAAAGAAGGTGGGTAGCGAGAGTGAGTTATGAGTTCTAAAGTCAGTGTAATGAGCAAGTCAATGTTAACGTGCTCGCCAGTGCACGCTGTGCATGACTTTGTACCGGAGAGTGCTCGAGGAGCCTATGAAAGCATATCGAGGTCCGAGTCCGGTTCAGATGCTTGTCTGTATGACCTAGCTACTCCCACACGGTGTGAAGCGTAACCTTGTAGCTCTGAACCCTCGCAATGCTGCTGGGCTGCTTCCGATCACCTTCGAATGCTCTGACCGATTTGAAAGGTCTCGACAGCAGGCAGGGTGTTTCAGCAGCTTCAGTTGCCATACTTCGAGAGAAGGCTGGATGAGTAGCAGATGCTCCTTTCTCTGCAGTATGTAGCAGTCCTTGCGAGATTGAGAGCTTTGCGGCCGTCCCGCGGTTGCTCTTCATGCCTTTCAAGGACTTGGCAGCAGGACTCAGCATGGCGACAGGAGTCTTGAGAAGCGTTATAACAGGATTGCGCAGTGCAAGATGCAGTTTAAGTAGCTCCTGTCTTATCCTCTCTATTTCTCCCGGAAATGGTGTGGATGAGAGTCAGGCACTGTGTTGACCAGTGCAAGACTTCTCACACACAGAGACCTGCATGGAATTATTTTGGTAATTTGGTCCCAGGCCTCTAACAGTCCAGCACCAAAGTAAGTCAGTACCGTCTCCCATGATAGTTTACCTGTGCAGGAGTATATCACTTCACAACGGTAAAGTAAATGTCTAGTTGCCACGCGTTAATATTGTTGCATAAGCCTACCGAGAATGCTCTCTGAATCGGTGATAAGCGATATTCTATGGCTACAAAGAGAGTAAGGTCGTAATGTGATGCAAGCATAGCTAATCGTTACGAAGCCTTCGTCATTTTACCGCTCAATTCCTGGTGTACCGATGCCGAAGATGATTCCACGTAGACTGCCAGATCCTGTGGTGGGATCGCAGACCTACCTAGCGGATAGGCAGGTGGTAGTTCGGGCAAGTTCGCAGTGCTGCGTGATAGTGGACGAGCATAGTTGATGGGTAAGGATCCTTTAAACGCATTGATTCAGTACGCGGCAACTCATCAATGTGACACAATATGCAAACCCACCACGATGATAGTTGCTTGGCTGATAGTCATCAGAGCTGTAAGCCATTCCAATTGTGCCGACATTCGCTTGACTGGCCGGGAAGTCCATTCCTGCATCATGCTGACCGGCTCCAGACTGCGGTAGGAAAGATACAGAGGACGAGTTGGGAAGTTGATGAAAGCTTGCTTGTGCAGTGGTACGAGATGGTGAATAGGCTCCTGTCGCCTTGAAGTAATCCTCGCTCTCACGAGCACGACGCTTCCTCCAACAGAGAAAGAAGAGTAGGCCGAGGAGGACAGCTCCCAGTATGGCAGCTCCAATTGCCAAGCCGAGGTTTCTTCTTCTCTTAGAGGGATCCTCTTCATCCTCATCATCTACTGCGGGATCGTCTTGAACACCTGGTACGCTTGAGGTTGCCTCTGGTTCAGCGTCGCTGCGCGAAGAACCCGCCGACCCTGAGGTCAAAGTTGAGGTATCGGCAGACAGACCTTGCATCGGAGTAATGCTAGACAGCGAGTGCATGCTACTGTTGTCGCTGACAGACTCGAGGATAGTCATCGAATCGACTAAGGTAGCCGAGATCGAACTCTCTGCCTCTGACGTTGAAGGCGTAGATGCGTCGATTACATCGGAGTCAAAGGTGCTGTTCTCGTTGCTGTTGGTAGTTCCGACGCTGGACGATACTGCAGAAGACGTTGGGGATGATTGAGATGGTGCTAGGCTCAAGACAGACTGGCTGCTAGATACGACAAGCGTGCTTGACAGGGTTGTGCCAAGTGCTCGTTGACGTGTGGAAGTAGTGTCCGGTAGACGAGCATCGAATGGCGGAGGGGCACTTGTAGCTGTGTGTTGCGTGACTCAGTATGAGCTAGACGTGAGAACCTGATGTCAACGACTAAGCGAATCTCACCTAAATTGCCTACGACGGCACAATACAAAGCCACAGCGTCAGTCTCCAAAGTGTCATACGAGCACCGTCATGGCGAGTGTATCGTTGTCACACAACTTAAGAGAGACACGTAGCTCACCATAAGGTCATTACTTCGTCATCGCTGGAGCACTTCTCAATGGTGATGGTATACTCATCGGGCTCTAACCAATACTCAAATACCGTCTCTCCGACTTCTGAGTTTGGACTCGAGTGTCCTTTCGCATTGACCGACCACGACTGCTCCCAAGTAGAGATGGCGCGAGATGCAAGAGTGACCCTCTCCATGCCTTGCCGAGGAGTTGAGCTTGATACCCAGCTAGCAGCTTGACCCTGTGGGAAAGGAAAAAGCCTCATCAGATCTATGGTAAGACAGAGGCGATAAAGGCAGGCGTCTGACTGTAAAGGTATAGGATGCGGTTGCACCGAGTTGCGAAGTGTAGTGGTACTGTGCGTTGCTCTCTGTTGAGTACAAGGATACCAAGAGTTAGTAACATTCCCTGATACTAGCCACGCCTTTCTGCCTGCGTGAAGGACTGTCATCGAACGCACCCCAATGTCCAGTGTACCTAATGAGTGGGCTCGAATGGACCATGCCCAATTTGTATTGCGCAAGAACACTGTGTAAACAAGAATCGACAAAGTCAGCTCTACCTGTGTACAGTGCTGCCATACTTCTCGCAAGCCGTCGAGAATGTTCACAGACCTCGGAAATAGAGCGGCCAGCAGGCGCAAGCGAGAATGCATCACGTGCATGTTCTGTCGTGGTGTCTGCGCTGAGAGTTCCACAGCAAGCGGCGAGGGTGAGCAGGTACATGAGCTGAAGCAGCAGTCGTCAGGAAGGCAGATGGCACCAACTTGCGACCTGTCTTTACTTTCAGCAGGAAGCGAGTCGAAGGATTCTCCGCTTGTCAGAGGGCCTGACCTGAACCGTCCACCAACCGGACGTGTCGCGGGTAGGAAGATGGAGGTCAATGGGCCGGAGGTGGGTGGAACCTGTGCATCCGCGCGTTTTTGGAGCGTAGTCTCGTCGTGACTGACAGCTTGAACACGGAATAACGACGAGGTCCCGTGAGTACGCTAAGTGAGGCCTGCACCGTATCTCTCAGTCGGCTCCATGCTACCGCACTATTGTTGCATACGGCACTGGAGGGTTTGACAGCAAAGACCTGGAGCTTTGCAGGCACAAATTCCTAACGGAGATAAGAAAGAAGGTACTTTCAGCATATTGCGTCAAGCCCACAGTACAGTGTCCGGTAGTCTGTGCTCCCCGCTGAGAAGCCTGCACTGGCTGAAGCACAAGCGCGTTTGGCGGTTCCGAATTGGAGCTTGCGCGACTGAGGCTGAAAGCTATCTACTCACACAACAGCTCTGGAGCTACTCAACGACCATACTTCATATTGAAGGTCATCAGTCGTCGGCAGCTTGTGTGCCTTGTCCATGGACAACATCCTGTGTCAAAGGGCTCTCAACTGTTGCGATTCGAAGCGGCGCGAGCTCGTCCAGTGGACCGATGCTCGGTGTCTGCGACGACTTCCAGAGGCTTTCCATGGTCTCGTTGTGCAGCTGTCCAAGTGAGCTCCCCATATGCGAGCATGTCCAACCAGGCAGTCTGCGGTAGGCGGACAGGACAGCCTGTCGTCTTCGCCCTCGCACAAGGCGATCGAAGCTTCATAGAGTACATGCAGCGAAACAACATAATATCACTTTCTTTCGCTCAAGCATGGCGCTACTTAGCTTTTGACCGTCTTGATAAGACATCCAAGGACTGCTGCTATTACATCAGAGCCAACAAGCTAATGTGGAACCGGGTTATACCATTTTATAAGTTCGTTATACTTTCCCAGAAGTCCTTCTGAGTAATGTATGCTATTGAAGAATAGCTTACACCTTCAGCCGATCTCGCTGTCTTCCAGCCTTTCATCGCTAAGCCTTCGATAATCTCGGAATTGTCAGATACTGTCCATAGTCGAATAGACCGCCTCTCCGTCATAAATGCATAATGACATATCGACTTGAAGTGTGCTTGGTAGCTGGACCAGCACGAGGCTGCTTCACCATCTAGGCGTATCGCTGCGAAGAAGTTACATACAGAATTAGCAAGACTGAATCCTGCATTTTTGGTACAGCACGACTCGACATCTCGCGAGTTTTTGACTCACCTCTGTCATAGTCTTGCACTTGCTCGGCAACTTGTTCAAAAGCCGGGTCTTCGAGTGCATATAAAAGCTGTATCGGCGGAGTTTGACTTTGTGCACTTTCCTTGCTAGCGGGACTTTGTGCTGGGATGACTGTAAGCCATTGTGATCCTCCAGAACCATCCTGCGCATAAATCTTTAGGTGTTGTCTCGATGCTGATTCGTACCGAGAGTACACTAGTTCTGGAGAGGACTGAAATGCTGGTGGTCGTGCTGGATGTGCGATAGGTTTGCGAGTCCCTTGAAATGATTGACTGGCGAAATAAGGGAAGGAGGGGAGGAGAAGATGTGATTCGGCATATGTATACAACTGGAGAAGGTAGGATGGGGTAATAGGCAGTGACAAATCGAGAGGTATCCCCAGATCATGCAAAGCTTTCCGCGCACTTTGACCGAGAGAGGAAGAATCCAGAAGCTTGAGCCTGATTGCTTGTTCTCCTGATTTCGATAAGGCGGCATACAAGCAGCAGTAGAGGACTTGGGACAGCTGATATGTTTGTCGATGCGAAAGCTTCGCTTGTGCTGGATGTAGATGCAGTGTCCATTTCGCAGGAACGCCTATGGAAGGAACGCCTTCGCCTTTCTCCAAAGTGCATGCAAAGCCATCTTGCACACATGCATACGAGTATTTACCTATGCATTCTACAGTAGGGCAATCTTCAGCCAGCGAGACTTGGAATACGCGTTCGTCGTTGTTCGCCTTTCCAATTTCTTGTATATCATGGCGTGCACGTGAACTAGCAGATGTATGGCCAGCAGCAACAGGAAGCGGCTTTATCTGTTCTTCCTCGTCTTCTTCATCCTCGTACTTGGGTCTCCAATTCATAGAGTATGAGCTGCTGAACTGTGTACCATTGGCTCTGCTCGTTAACGATGGACCAGCATGAGGTGCTTGTGGCGCCGTTCTCGAAGGTGGTAGAATGCCTGGAATAGGTCCTAGAGCACGAGAGTGTGACTGTTCAGGTTTGCCATTCTCGGAGATCTCGTCTAGTTGTGGTCTCCAATTCATCGAATAAGCCATTCTTGAAAGCTGTGTTTTTCCAATGTACAATGTTGTGGAAGAAAGGCAACAAGCTTGTCTACATGTGAGCTGCCCTTCACACCTTTGGAGCAGCTCCAACTGGTCCACACTTCCGATACATCAGCTTCGAGGAGAAGGACGTGTGCGCTGAGACCTGCACAGAGGCTGCTGGGTAGCTATCCAGCATGAGGTGAGTGCTGCTCAGCATAAAATGTCATATTGGTGGCCAAGCTGACTGCATGAAACACAACTATTGCTCTGAACAGCCGACGTCAGGATGCCAATACCCTCGAGCAGCAGAATGACGCGCAGCTAGACGAGCTACATGGCAAGCTACGAGCCCTACACGCGGTATGCTCTGTAGCTCCCCCATATCCCAGCTTCTTAGCTGATATGTGCTCGCATCTACAGGTCACGATCGACATACACAATGACTCTCGCAGCCAGAACAGTCTGCTGGACACAACAGTGGGCGCTGTCATTGTCATTCAAGATGCAACACTGCACTAACAAGCTGCTGTCGCTGCATCGCAGTCCAACTCTTTCGACAGTTTTACTACATCATTAACAAGCTCGGCTGGCCGGTTAGGTCGCTCAATACAGGATAGAAGAAGTCAACCGAAGACAATAGCATACGGAGTACTCGCAGTTGTAGTTATATTCTTCCTCATTCGCTATATGTGGTAGTGAAAACACCCCATGATTAAGTCTGTATTTCATGCGTTCGCGTGTCATGCCGAGCAAGGCACCACGCAAATCGCCTATTCTTGTCTCGCGGAGTTTTGCTAAAGACCACTTATGTGCAGGTACAGTGCTCGCTATGTATAACAGTCTAGATACAGAGTCGTGATTACCAAGGGTACACTCAATATACGTGCCGACCTGCGGCTATAAAGTCGAAAGTTGCCAACTACCATGCACGTGCAATGATATAACGACACGATACAGCTAATATTCCCACTTCTTATCAATGACTCCAACGATGCATCATCTTCGCTCCTTTCATCCTTCTTCTTCTTCCTCCTCTTCCTCGACTACAGTTGCAGCTTGTCTGAAGGAAGGCCCTTTTGCGGTACCACGAGGCCGAGCACCAGCTGCGAAGCTTGGAGGTGCGCATTCTGTCCGGCTAACACCAGCATATCTCCCTTCACCGAGCATAGGCAGATTCGGCGTACCAAACTCGTCTGCATTCTTAGCACTATATGCGCCAGTACGATTAGCTGTCGGCGTACCGCTGGACGGTTGACTTGTCATCGCCGGTCGCGAGCTAGCTTGTCCAAATCCGCCGGAGTAAAGGCCTTCGTCCTCATCAACCCATCCATCCTCTCCTTCGGCAGGTGTGGTCTTGAAGATATCCCTCAGCTTTGGTTTATCGCTATCCCTCTTGCTTGTCCGATGGGAGTGCGAGGTAAAGTGACTGCCATTAGGTGTACCAAATGGATTGACGACCCTATGGGCGGCGAAGACTGTAGAGCCATGATTTGACGATATTGAAGTGTGCCGATGATGGCTGTTGCTGTTACTTCGTTGATGACTGTGATCATTGCTTGACCGTCTCTGCAAATCTGATGAACCGGATACAGGTTCGGCACTCATGGCATCCACCGCTGCAACAGCTGCAACTGTCAAAGCCTGAGGGCCAGACTTCACATCTCCATTATCTCCAGATAATTTTCGCAAAGCTTTGTTACGTTCCAGCTCGACTGACTCTTCTAGATTCTCATTTTCTTCCTCCATGATGGTCTCTTCTCCCTCCATCGGCACAGATAGTGAGGATTGCCGCGATGATGCGGAATGCGCAGAAGAATTGTTAGAAGCATTCCTCGAATGACTGAATCGATTCTTCGGTGTACTGATCCGTCGGACTTGCGTGACCGCTGGAGTACGGCGGTATGTCGCAACCGGAGAGCCAGTGATCATGGTCGAGTGCCTCGATCCAGCAGAGCTGGATGAGCCAGCACGTGCGTGGCGCTTGCGAGTGAGGTTGAAAGTGTCAAGAGATGCCGGTGCGCCGGACTGAGCTGAAGGAGGGCGCGAATGGTCACGTTCACTTGTAGGCGTACGTGCACCCGTGGCACTACTGAATGAATGCCGACTGGCATCACTTCGTCTCCTTCCGTGTGGATAGCCCAGGTGAGGGGAAGCATGCTCATTCAGCATGACCCGTCTAGCGGAGGTGGACGAGTTGCGACGCGATAAGCCAGCTGAAGAAGGAGTGTTCGAAGGCATTCGAGCAATCGGAGGTCTTTGTAACGGAGATGGAGCGTGTATATATGGTTTGCGCATCGTGCCTCCAGCTGTACGACTGGGCGAATTACCCGACATGACAGAAGGCGGTCGAGGGTGTTGCTTAGACTTTCGCTTTTCTTCATTAAACCACATCTTGAAGGTCGAGAAGATATTCTTAGACCCTCTATGAGGTTTGCTGGCACCTGAGGCACTGCCACTTTGTGAGCCATTCGAAGAGGCTCGCAATACATCAGAGGATCCGCTAGGAAGGCTGTATGAGCCTAGACTACCCTGCGTTTCTCGCGAGGTCGTAGACCCACCGCCAGGGCTGCTGCCTGGGAAAGGTCTGTGTACAAGGTCAGGCAAAGAGCCGAGGGGCGGAGTGCTCTGGGGGCTCGTTTTAAGATCCGCCTTGACCGAAGGTAAAGAATGTTGAGAAGCATCCGGCGCAGCTCCCGTACCACCGCTCGAATGGCTATCGTCTGATCTATCACTCTTTGTCTGTTCGGGTGTAGGTCGTTCGGGCGTATTGCTGCTGGACGACACCTTCCGGGCGAAGAAACCAGCAGTCAACAGGCTCGGTGTCGACCTTCCACCTTCAGCGGTTGCAGTAGGCGAGTTCTTGTCTTCTGCCTTATCCTTGTCCTTCCTGACACCCAGAGCTGTAGTAGCCCGTTGTAGCATACTAACAGTGCTGACGGATGCAGATCGGGGCTTGGTGGCCCCAGACGAGGACACCGTCCTGCCTGTCTTCGGTATGTCTCGGCTACTGCTAGCTTTACGCCCAGCACCGGCAGTCGTCCGAGAAGGTGAAGCGGGGACGAAGGTATTGACTGCGTCGCTTGAATCATTCTGTATCACTGTTGCAGTGGCTTCCTTGCGTGAGACGAGGAGTGGCGCTGAAATCGAAGCTCGAGCACTGCCGACTACTTGAATACGCTGCTTGCGAGGTGATTCGGAAAAGTCCGTCTCTCCGTATTGCAGGATCTCCATAGCTTCGTTAGCTTCTTCAGCCGATGGCGTGACATTGACTTCGGGACCGCTGCGAGGTGGTAAACCCAGGTCATTCAAGTCTCCTTTCAGGGCGTTACCATCATAGTCGAACTGAACTCTTGGCACTTGATGCATTGAAGGAGCTAAGCTTGACATGGACTCGCTCTTTGCAGGAGCGTGTGAAGCTAGCTCTTGTGTTTCTTGCTCTCTCTGATCCGCTTTCGATTTGAGCATCCACCATATAGCACTGCTCGAATCGCAAGCATCGTTCCTGACTGAGTGTATCATTTGTCCTGTGTCGATACCGAGCAGGCCCATGCTATCTAGCAGAGCCTTCTCGCTTGTCGACGCGAACAGCTCGGGAGAAGAATGATCCAACAGCGCAACGAAGTCTGGGAGAGACGGTTCTTGATGAGATACAAGCCGTTCGGACATCGTACTACCTATAGACCGACGTTTCGTGCGCGAGGGAGTTCTAGAGTGAGCTTGCATATGTAGCGAGGGTGAGCCAGGAGGACCACCTTCTCCTCCTGATAGCCCGTGATTTGGCGAAGGGAAGCGATATATCTGCGAAGGTGACTCTACAGCCGACAGAAGAGGGGAAGGTCGAACGTGATGACTGATAGAATGACGTGATTCTGATCTTGTTATCGTGGATTGTGACGAGTGTCGCGGTATACCAGATCCTTCTCTACGTTTGTAGCTATTGATCTGAGCGATTTCCTGCCCGGCAGCGATATAGTCTTCTGCATTCCTGCCAGCATTGTCTTCTGCATCGTCTGACGTGAGGGGCGTGTCCGTCCTAGCTGTCTGTACGCTGAGTCCTGCATCGCTCTCTGTTGCACCTGAAGCCGCCGAGTGCCAACTGGCCGTGGATGCTACAGAATCACTAGAAGAAGGCTCCTGTGCGTGAGCTTGAGCCGTCGGTGCGTGTACGATTTCAGGTTCCGATACGAAGGTGGTCTGAGGCGTAATGACGGTCGGAGATGAAGTCACGCTTTCCTCTGGAATGACTTGATGCAGGAAATCTGTTCCACTGTGTTGGAAGTAGTCATTGATAGAAGGTGAAAAGACGGGTGGTGCTTTTGTGAACCAGTCGTGTCCAAGTATTTGTCGTATGCTGAGACGATCCCGAGGTTCCATGCGGAGGATGTTGGCTATCAGATCCTGGGAGTCTGCAGTCGGACAAAGCGGGGCATCGTTCATCAGTGAATCGCGGCTCTTTCAAGAAGGTCACGTCTATCTAGCAATCTTACCACTGCTGAGCCACGTGGGGACTTCGTAGTCGCCTGCCAGGATCTTCCGCTTCATGATGTCCTCATCATCGTCATCAAAAGGCAGACTGCCGGTGAGAAGGGCATATAGTATAATACCCAGTGACCAGACATCGACCTCTACGAATATGGAGCATGTCAAGGTCAGCTTTAGCAGTCTACCAGCCTGAGCAGCTGGTGGGTCCAAAATCACCTTCTCCCGTGTACTTCTTTCCCGCCAACATCTCCGGCGCAGCATACCCAGTAGTACCACAGAATGTCTCCATCAATCGTCTCTGCTCGAATTCCCTTCCAAAACCAAAGTCCGCAACTTTGACATTGCACTTTTCGTCAAGTAGGACATTCTCCAGTTTCAGATCTCGATGTACCACCCCTTGCCGATGTATATAGCCTACCCCAAGGCATAATTGTCCGAAGATACGCTTCGTTTCTGTTTCTGACAGTCTTCCCTTCTCGACTAGGTAGTCGAATAGCTCTCCTCCTGCACATAGCTCCGACACGAGCCAAATATTGGTTTCGGTGGCTATGACTTCGTAAAGTTGAAGCACATTAGGGTGATGCAGCCTTCTGTGATGGTGAATCTCGCGTGTAAGCATTGAGGATGCAAGGGAACGAGGGATCTGCTTGACTGCACATCGTTGAGAGCTCAGCTTGTGCACTGCTAGGCGAACCTTGCCGAATGAGCCTAAATCAAGGCGCGTCGTTTGTGCATTGGGCGGAAGGCAAATGAGCAGAGGTCAGTCCTGTGTCATAGCTTGGTGAGCTGATGTGTCTGTCTCACCCTCTCCGATAACGCGTCCCAGCGTGTAGTTACCAACCGACTTGATCTGACTTGAAGCGAGCTCGCGGGCGAGTTCTTGGTAGGCATTGGAGAGCTGTAGGAAATGACAGGGTAAGCAAGCTCAGTCATCGTAGCTTCCATTGCAAGTCATCAATCATCAGCACCAACCTGCGCTTTCTGCCCTGCACTTCCAGAGTAGCTGTGTGCATGCCGGTGACCTCTCCCTCTTGAATGCATGGCTGTCTTGCACTCCGCCCGGTCACGTATCTGTCTCTACGCTGATGGCGACTGCAGGACACACAGTCGCCATCGAATAGACTAGGCTACAGTACTGTGTATGTGTAGACGGTCTTGATGCGTGGTCATGGAAGAAGAGCTCACGCTTCTGATCGTGCGTGTGCTGTCCCACGAGGATGATCGAGCATACTGCAAGCGGGCTGAGGAAGCTCTTGCGTACTGGGTAAGATTACTAGATGGACTGAGATCTAAGTAGATGATATAAGCACCCTGATAGTCTGGAGTGCTTCTCACTTGCTATCGCTGAAGCTGTGAGGTCAGCACAAGTTTAGTCGCCACCATGCTTGACCTTGAAGAAGTCGCGTTCATTGCCTCTTTGCTTCTGCAACAATGTCACTGTGCCAGCTCTATGAGTGAGCTCGGTGACATCGACGACGGCGACTCTATCGACTGGGACGAAGCTATCGAGACTCTGACTGCTGTCGAGGCTGCGCGGGCTACTCAGAAGACTGCCGCATCATCGACAATAGATCCGCAATCGACATCGACAGCAGCGATACGCGCGAATACTGCTAGCCCGCCGCTACCTCTGCCTACGGATGAAGAGATTCTCTTTCTCTACGACCTAATTGACACCAGCCAGTACATTCTAGTGAATGACGATGGTGAAGATATCGAAGACATAGCAGTAGCAGGAGGAATGAAACGGAGCTTGAAGCCTGTTGCAAGAACTCTCTTCGACCAATTCAGGTGGACATTACTCTTCACATCGACCGCTACATAGATAACACATCTTACTGTTGTTCTTGTCCTCCTTCGGCAGAAAGAAGAGAGGTTTCCTGTCAGTCACCGACCTCAGTACGTCGCAAGCTTCATGCACAAGATTGATCGCCAGTCTGATTATACTTCTATAGCCGCGCCATCGGGCTGGTGTGAGGTTCAATTCGCGTATTCCTTGCTGGGTAGAAGAGATCTCAAGCTTGAGAACCGGGTAGGTCATCTCTGCTTTTCGTTCTGGCCTAGTATATGGCAACTGATTACTTGCCGATCTTTATAACAGCCTGAGAAGATCGTCACTCCCGCTGGTAATGAGATCAAAGTATGTCTTTGAACTGCAATGCTCTGACATCGGCGCTTACCTGTGATCTATGTGGTCCTGTACAGATCAACAAAACCATTGCCATCAAACATGACAAGGTGCTGGAAAAGGGAAAACAGGTACATGCTGTGCTTGAGCGTGAAGTACACCCAGAACAAATACTGGTTCGGACAGATACAAAGGCAGACAGATGGGGCTTGAGGTGTGGCTTCATCGTATGATCCACTTACAGCTGTTGCTGATGCTCGTTACCTGTGTTCCGACAGACTGCTGAATCAGATAGTCAGCTTGGTGACATTACGAGACGCAGGAAAAGCTCGCGAAATCCCAGTATTCGGATTTTTCGACGATGACTTCGTGATGGGAGTAATGGACGAAGTGGAGAAACGACCTTTACCCACGCCTGAAGTGGTCAAAGTCAGCAAGAATGAAGAGGCGAGTCAGAACGGGGTCAAAATCACCGACTTTTTCAAGAGCAAATCTCCGGTTGTAGTGAAACCTACGCATGGCTTCTACTTAGTCGACTCGAAAACGAGAGGGGCCCCCGTTTTGCCAAAGCCTGAATATACTGTTGCGGTGTGTGCATGGTGCCTTTACGTCTATATGCTATAGCTGACTTTGCTATCTCTGTAACGATCGACAGTCTCGATATCAGCTAATGCTGTACCGATATCTCTTCAACAAGCATGCGACGGACTCTTTAGACTGGCCTCGCTTCTGGAAACACGTGAAGCTGTCGCCAGAAGATACTTTATCGCCATCGTTTTTGGAACAGACAAAAGTCATTTGCTTGGGATCAAATCTCGAAGATATGCTGCACCTGACGACAATTGGACAACTGAGTGAATATCTGCGAGCTACACATCTTGAGATTGGAGAGCTTCAAGAGGGACTAGAACTTGTCTATAGATGGAGAGGCAGCTCGTACAGCAGTCCCCGTAGAAGTAAAAGGCGTCAATCGAATGAAGGAATTGGGAGAGGATCTGCTGGAGTCGTCACCTCGAGTGACTCCAGTGATGCACAACTACAAGCAGCGATTGCTGCAAGCTTGAAAGAAACAGCTGGAACAGCTGAGAAACCCATCAGTATCGATGAAGATGAGCATGTGCAGAGCAAGACTGCTCCAGACGATTCTGGCATGTTTGTCGACCAGCCATTGACGAAGGGGTCTCCCGAGCAGGGGCCTACTGAGAATGGCGGCACAACTCAGTCGAGCTCGCCTAAAGCGATTGCAGCGCAAAGCCCGCAAACAAAGAGTACTCCTGGTAGCCCGCAGGTACCCTCTTCTACGCCTATTGACATCTGGGATATTGCGAATAAAGCAGAGGTCGTCAGTAAGCAAGTTGAAGGCAGCATCATTGGGACGACGAAGTTCCAATACAAAGAAGATGAGATGGTGACATATGTCAGAAATACCCTTTCGTTCTGGAAAGGTCGAGTAAGTCCACTCTTCTGCACTTCAGGCAGACGCATGTCTCAAAATATTAGCTAGCTAACAGATCCATGCTTGACCTCCGACAGGAGCCGAAAGGCGTTAGCTTGAGCGAAACCAACAAATGCAGGACCTGTGAATACCAAGATGGATGTGAATGGCTGACTATGAAGGCTGAAGAACACCTAGTCCGAGCGAGAGAAAAGCGTGCACTGCAGGAAGCGAATACAAAGACTCGTATTGTGTTATGATAGTTGACCATTTGCGAAGTTTCAGTCTTGTTGTTGCTCTTAATATGGACCGCTATTGTGCTGTGTTAAGGACGTGATCGGCGAACTGCAGGCCAGCTTCGTATCGAAGTATCGCACTTCCTTGGATGCCCCCGACGAGAGCATCGAGTGGGAGCAGGTCACTTGCTGAAACTCATGCTCCCTGCACGTCTGAAGACGACCCTGCGACACAAGCTCATTCGTCCAGCTGTTGCAGCTGCTAACTGAAGGCTTGGACTTGGAAAATCCACTGGAGGACGGATGCAGGGAAGAAGGAACTATCAACAGGCACCGACTAGAAGCTTGTGGACCTAGCGAACCACCTCACAGATCACCAAGATAGGATACTGAGCCCTGTGACTGAATCCACTATGCGGGACCACAGTATGCCAGGAACAGTGCAGCAAGAGGTCCAGCGCCCTTGTCCGAGGAAACGGGCTACAGTGCAGCCTGCAGGTAGTAGTGGCTTCGCAGCGTAGCAGCTGGAACTCCGTGTTCCAGCTGCATGCAGCTGTTCAGATGATCAGTCGTGGCCTGCAAGAACAAGCATATTGTAGCTCCGCGTCCGGAAGAGTCCAGTGTACACTGGATGCCATCAAGGCACAAGATGAGGTCGGGCAGTGGCTGCTTGTGCAGGAGGCGGAGCGACACAGCAATGGCAGACAATGTCTAAGCTGACAGTTCTTCAATCTTGTCTCTCGCTCTTAACACTCAAAGACCGGTGACTTCGATTATCGTCCCCACAGCCTGCAAGGCTGTCTCGCGCACGTGGCCGGGCTCCAAGGTGGAGAGCCCGAGACAGTCATCTGGGTGATGGACCCACCCGTTACTTTCAGAACGCCAAGCAGATTGTCACTTGCAGAAAAGATAGGAGGATGCTACTATGAAACTCCGGAAGCTGTGCTATCCAAATGAGTCACTACCCTTGGGCTGACTCTCACAGCAGTGCGGCCTCGACCATTCTACTGCTATGTCGTGCAGGGCCGTTTCCAGGAAGGGCAATACAGCTTCTTTAGTAGGGGAAGGAGAAGCAGTTTACCATACTGAAGACCTGAGAATACCTTCCGCCTTGCTTGCTGTTCTCTTCATTCTACTATTCTTTCTAATAACCTCATTGTCCAATTTCAAACGCACCATTTACAGTCCACCCTCATGAAATTACAGACCTTCGGATTGATCTTCTTCTCTGCCGTAGGTCTGGTCCGCGGATTAGCCATTAAGGCGGACAATCAAGATCATGGCCACCTAGTTGAACGCAACAATTGGGGCAAGTCAAGCACTACACCTTATCATCCTCATCCTACCCCCGGCCATAAAGATGAAGACAAGGATTGTGATGACGACAAGAAACATGGTCAAGATGGCAAGGGAAAGGATGGAAAAGGTGGTGACGATAAAGGCAAAGATCCTAAAGGCAACGAAGGCGATGATCCCAATGAAGTCGATCCTCCTATTGACTTGCCTCCCGACGGTGTGCCCATCAACAAGCCGTTCCCTCAATTCGATACTACGCCGCCTGTACCTCCAAACCAGCCTGGCGACATTGATGGAACGTCCATGGAAGAGGATGACCCGCGCGTGGTCTTGGTAGGCACGTACATCGAACGTTTGGCGCGTCAGACTGCACCCATCCGCATTCCTTTCGCCGGAGACGAAGGGCCCATTTACGATGAGCAGGTAAGTTGTCTCAGGATCAGTTGAACGCGGTTTATCTGACAATTGATAACATGACTCAATTCTTCAGAATGCAGTTGACATACTGGACGACTACTACTGCATTGATGAGATTACCGGCAACCCTGACGTTGACTATAACTGTACTGCCAACTTCGGCGTTCATGGCGGGCAACCACATCCGCGTGACAATCGGTATTCGAAGAGAGCGGAAGAGTATGGTACCTACGCGCTAGCTGTTCCACAAATCTATCGATGGAGAACCAATTCGAGGATTACCTTGGTCGTCCCACGAAACACCAAACGAATCTGGATGAACCTGAATCAAGGTATAGATGGCGCAACACCCGCTTGGGTCCGTGTTCGAGCGTCTGAGATCACGGCAGCCGCCATGTCAAAAGCATATCGATACTGGAACAGAGCAGATGTTGGAGTGCGTTTCGCATGGAGTCGAGACCTCGCACGCTCAACATATGTCGTCAGAACGGGAGGCAGCAAAGGAACTGCGCTGGCTACTGCCGATTATCCTGCACAACCCGTCGGTTATCAGCATCTCGTCAGCGCATGGGACTCTATGCTCGAATCGGAGTGGCATCCTGTTGGTCCCAATATCCTCAGCCACGAACTTGGGCATGCTCTCGGGCTGGAGCACAACGATGAAACCGAGGATGTATACGAGCTGTGGGACGGGACGGGAGAAACGATAATGAACTCTGCCGTCAGCTCGGACGTGAACGTCATTACAGCGATACCGGAGAGAGATGCCGATGGCACAAGAATCCTGTATGAAGAGCTCAATCCTCCTGTCACGAATCAAAGGACAGTCGTTGTCCTGCGTGCCCCTCAAGGTCCTGTGCCTGCGCCAATCGTCTTCAACCGACCCAAGTGCAGATTCAGCGCCTTTGGTGGTTGCGTATACTACTGAGAGAATTCCTTTAGTTCGGAAGGAGGAGGTCTTCGGAGCAAGACAAGAGTGCAGTACGTGCGTTGTCGACACGGGCGCGACGTCTGGTGGATGTATGGTAATCTCCCAATCGGCATAGCCAAAGCCAAACAGGCAAGAGGGCATGAAAGGATTTAGCACCTTGTAGTTGTAGTCACGGACACTGGATGACAATCTGTATGTTCTCGTAATCTACCCCTCCAATGCGGCGGCCATGTGATCATTATACCTTCCTCCGACCACGTCCGCCTTGCTGACCACTTCTCGTATGTCTTTGATTTCCTCATCAGAAAGTTTGACCTGAAGAGCGTCCATGCATTCCTTCACTCCCTCTGGACGTGTAGAGCCAGGAATTGGATGAATGCCCTAAGGTAAGGAAGATCATCCTCATTAGCATGGCTTTGTCAGAAGCGGACCTGCTGACGGTGCTCTTACCTCCCATTGAGCGATTTCCCATGCCAGAATCATCTGCACTGGAGTGATGCCTTTAGCTTTGGCCAATTCTCCTAGCTTGTCCACTACCGCAAGGTTCTTTTCGAAGTTGCCAGGCTGGATAATCGCCTATGTCAGTCATTGTTTCTCTGTAGTAAGAGCGTACGACTTACTTGGAAGCGGTCGAAGTGCTTCCTATTATCGCCTTCTGGAATATCATCAGGACTGCGGAGCTGGCCGGTCAAGAAACCTCTGCCTAGCGGGCTGTATGCAGCGATGGGAATTCCCAACTCCTTGCACGCATTGAAGACGCCATTGTGTTCGATGTCAAGTGACCAAGGCGAGTATCTAGTTGGGCGATAGCTCAGCTTGTGGCCCGTATTGCGCTGAATGTGGAGGGAGGAATGCGTGAAACTTACTCTACCTCGACAGCAGCAATAGGAGCGACCTTGGCCGCTGCCCGAATAGTCTTTTCGGAGCATTCGCTCAGACCTATGTCCTTAAAATGTCCCTCGTCACGGAGTTTCAACAAGGTTTTCATAGTATCTTCGATGGAGTTTTTCTGATCTACTCTAGCCATTTCGAAGAGATCCATCTTCTTCCTCCCGCCGAGCTCTTTGTTGATGGTTGTGACGGAAGCTCTGAGATTCTCTTCCGATGCATCAGGAGTCATAGTTCCTCTTGCTTGACCACCTTTGACGGAGACATATGTCTTATCCACGTATTCGGGATATTTCTCGTAGAAACGGGCGAGAAGACGCAAGTTCCTGCATGGGTCATTTATTGGTTCTCGGCTGTAGAACTCTCCAGAATTGAGCATGGTACATCCTGAGTCGACAGCTAGCTTGATGGCTTCGAATGCCTGCTCGTCTGGAATCTGCAGAACGACAGAGGTATCAGAATGACGCATAGACATGCGATGTGGCAATGAAAGCAATGCACATCTCTGGGGGTCCAGGTACTGCCGAGTGCCCATAAGCTCAGCATGCGAAGACTCCCGCTACTACTTGCTTGACTTACAAGTTCATGAGACCATAGCCTAGTCTGCTACTTGTAGGAATCGGCATGTTCGGATACTTGAGGCGACTCTATGCTGGGTAATGGTCTGTATCGATTAAATAAGGCTATCTGTGGATGAGTGAGTGGGTAAGAAGCCAAGAAAGCTCTCAAAGCAGTCTGTCCTTTTATAGAACCGCCTGTCGGCTTCGGATCTTCAGAAGGCGGCGATATCCTGTGCCAGCTGGACGTGATCGAGCTCGCTTGCTGGACAAACGGGCGGCATCAGCTTCCCAGCTTCTCACACAACACCTACACGTGGCTTCTCACCTCCAGACTACCCTCGCTTACGACATTGTTCGGCATGACGGCCGACATCACATCCGCAGAGCTGTCGGCGCCGATAGCGAGTACTTCGACAGCTCCACCCAGCATTTTTGCTTCAGTCAAAGAATATCCTATGATCCGCGAAGGAAGCCTGGTGATTGTCTACCTGGTGAGCCATCACAACAGTCAGCTATCCAGAGACCCGAGCTAACGGGTCTTGCTTCGCTAGTCACGCGACTCACTGCTTCCCATTACTGTACGAGCTGGCGATACTACGCATACTCGCTATGGCTCCTACAGCCACTCGAGCATGATCGGCAAAGCATTCGGAAGCAAGGTAGGCAGGAGTGCTTGTGAGATGGTGTGATACAAGGCGCTGATATATCCCGCTTCAGGTTGTGGCTACCAACCGTCGAGGTTTCTGCCACTTACTACGACCAACACCGGAGCTTTGGTAAGCGAGGCAAAATCGCAGCATGAAGCAGTGTAGTACATCGCTGACCAGGCTCCCTTTTCACTTACATGCATGTTCAGGTCCATCTCTTTACCTCACCGAACGCAGATCTTATATCTCCCAGATATCGCATACATTTCTGCATATCTTGACATCAAGCCTGGTACTAGAGTCGTTGAAGCTGGTAGGTCACTCTGTTCACCGCCCTTATTATAGCGAAACTTACGTTTTCATTGCAGGAACTGGTTCTGGATCCTTTTCACATTCCCTTGCAAGAACTGTCGGTCCGTCAGGGAAGGTTTTTTCCTTCGAGTTTCACGAGCCGCGGTACGAACAAGCAAAGTAAGCAGACATGTACGCGCTTAGACAAATCACCATCAGACTACTTACACTCATCGTAGGATCGAGTTTGAGAGTCATGGCTTGACCGAAGTCATCGAATTACGGCATCGCAACGTGTGCAAGGACGGCTTCGGCCCCGCTGCCGATGTGGACGCAGGTGAGTTGGAGTACAGTCAGTTTCGTCATTCGGAACTATATCTGACTTGCCTATCTAGTCTTCTTGGATGTACCAGCACCGTGGGAAGCTATAGATAAAGCAAAAGAGGTCTTAGGGGTAAGCTTGCTCGCACTTCCTATGCTCATTCATTCGAATTCTTACGCTTCCACATCTTCCGCACAGCGTGACCGCATGACCCGGATATGCTGCTTCAGCCCATGTATCGAGCAAGTCACCAAGACCGTCACTGCGCTACAAGCTGCTGGCTTTTCTCGTAAGCTCGCATCCACCAGTCCCGTCTTCCTCCAATATTGAGCTGACTTTCTACGAAAATCACCGCAGAAATAACAATGTATGAAACACTCGTGCGGCAACACGATCTGTCAATTTACCATATGCCAACGATAGACGATGCGATAGACAAGCTGAAAGATATTGAGTCACGCAAAAAATCAAGGCGGATGTATCAAAAACAACGAGCTGCGGAAGAGAAGGTTGAGCTTTCGAAGCGGAAGGCGGACGAGATGGACGGCGAGGAGTCTGCAGTCGCAGAAAAGAAGGTCAAGACGGTGTTGACGGAAACAAATGGCGACAAGACAGACTCTGCAGAAGTGCTTGCAGCAAATATCGCGGACAATGGTATCATGGCGGGAACGACAGAGACGGAAGGTGTCAAGGATGTCACGATGGAAGCTGTTGAGGGCAGAGACGCAACCACGACTAGAGAACCATCTGCAGAAACACCTAAAGAAGCGAAGTTGAATCATAAAAGTGGGAAGAGCGACGGGAAGAACCCTTCATCGGAGGAGAGAAAATACCTTAGCACCAAGCCGGCGCCACAGGGCCGTGGACATACTTCGTATCTTACTTTTGCGTTCCTTATGCCCGAAGCGACGGAATAGGAATGTCAATATCCATTAGACTCGCTGTTGTTGTTGTTATAGGACATACTGAAGAGTCTCCTCGTGACGCTTCACCTCTGAGTGGCGATTGATCAGATACCTACTCCCTCGCTGGGAAGCCAGGAACCACATCTGTTTCGCTCTTCCTCCTCTTGTACAACAACTTCTCTTCACTTACACACTCCTTGACCCTAACCATACAGATATCTATATACTTCCCTTCCATCCTCTCGACCTCGGCATGCCAGGCCTCGACGCTCGCGGTCACAAGCGGCCCCTTGAGCATGAGGATCATCAACGTGACAACGATACTTCGACCTCAACTACCACACATCTGCACAATAGGCCTACAGTGAAGAGAACCAAGACACTCGGCACTTATCAAGAAGATGCTGTAGCACACGCTCAAGACCTATCCCTCGCTCTGCCCTCCCTGTTGACACCGTCTATTGGCACACGCCACCGCCCGAACATTGTCATCAGCGGAATTATGAAGGTTCTCCGTTATTGTCAGCGCGTACCCTGGATTTCATTCTCACTTACATCTTGTCGTTCGCACAATAACGTCTCCGAATCTATTTCTATCCTGCTACATGGCCCATGGGTGGATACCTTCTTGCAACAGATCCAGGTGCTCCCTGAAGAAACCTTCATCGTTCTTACTGTCGACCCCTCTCACCTCCCTTCTCCAAGGCTCTCAGATCACGACTTCAATCTCTATTTCGGATCCTACCACCAAAATCACCATATCCTGTTTGACCGCGGAATCGAATGCTGGATACCAGTTGCGCCTCCTACCCCGCTTCACGAAAGATTCGCTAGCACAGATCAACTTGCGACTCACGAGCTGTGGCTACACGTCCAAGTGCCACGCTTACAGCGGGTTATGCCAAGCACGACAAGCTCTACTGCTGCGACGTTGAACAATTCAGCCTCTCGAGAAGGCGACACACTCAATACAAGAGCTCAGTGCAATGTCTCAGCTCAGGCTCTTTCTACTTCATCTGTCGCTCGAGAGCCGAATGTGGACCACAGCAATGCCGACTACAGAAGAGTAGAAGAGTTCATTGATAATGGCTCCATCGCAGAACCTTGGCCACGCATGGTGTACGAGAGCGTTGCAAAGGTCAGACTGCTTGGAATGAATGACGAGGAAGTAAACGTTATTGGTATCGTTATTGAGAGTGCAAGTCTCATTAAAGCTGCTCGTAAGTCTGTGGTAAACCGTAGTTTTGATTGGAGACTGACGCATCGTTTGGGGCGCGGCATACAGCTGTGGGGAAGAACATGACTGTGCACCTCGTGGACCAAACAGTGGCGCTACCTCATACAAACGCAGCAGACTGGAAATCAAATGATTGGTTGAGCGTATCATACCTCAATTCAGATGCGTCCTTCTTTCCGGAAGTCTCGTTGGGATGCGTATTGCTCATACGCCGCGCTAAAGTGAGTCTGGACCTTTGGCATCCGGAGAATCAACATGGCTTACTCCGTCCGTAGACTATCAACTATCAAGGAAAAACACGTCTCTGTATCTTCCCGGACCAAGTTTGTCATTGGGCAGTGCTGCATTCGTGTGCCCTACCACTACTGCCTCCTAATGCAAGACTCGGGGATTTACCCGACGATGCGTTTACTTTATCGCCAGGTGAGCTATCCAAGTGGCCTAACATGCATACAAGAGTCCTTCTGACCTTGTAGATTGCTTTGAAGGCGGTCTCCGTCTCTCTCATGGCGAGAAACGGTACATGCATTACCTTGCGCTATGGTCGTGCCGGCAGGTCATGGCAGCGTACCGCTCAAGATAGGCGGGTCTTTCATAACTTCCTGGGAACAAATCGGTCCTCGACAAAACTCTCACCATATCCGGGAAACAGTCATATGCCAAGGAGAGTAGCATGAATGCGCGTCACTGTTGTAACGATTTGCAATCAATGCTTCGCCACGGGACTTCGAAATTGATCACGTGTCTGGAAGGGTTCTCTGATCTCTCACTTTGTTTAGATGCCTTGCCTCTTGCATGTATTAGCACTAGGACAAGGTTACAGCGGTCTAGTTGTCACTACCTTCACATGATTACAACACTCCTGAGTGATGGCTGAGCTGTACAAGTAGTCTTCCCCTCGCCAAAGGAGCCAGCCAACATGGACGGCATTCGCAGAAAGCGGCCACTCGAGGTCATCGATGCGAACAGCTCTAGCAGCAATAGCTCTAAGGGCGTCACGGCAGGAGAGACATCATACAAGAAGCCCAAGAGCAAGACTCGCTCCATCGATGCTGCCCTCTTGCGCGCCCGGGATGTCTGCTCCTCCATGCTTCCTGCCAGAGAAGCACGTCGCAAGATTATCGATCAAACAACATTTGCGAAGGGTTCGATAGAACGAGTGCACTACGACGAAGAGCGTGCTACCATCTCATTCTTCCTGGTGTCATCCTCTACCGCAGACGACTATGCGGAGGTCCCTGTTGTCTTCAGAGGCCACTGGGTGGACTCGCACATGGCAAGCGCGTTGCAGGAACACGCCTCATCCGTGCTTGCGTTCAAGGAAGCGAGCTATGGAGAGTCTGGCAGCCATTCAGCGGTCATCAATACTATGACCTTCGACCGTTACATCCTCTTCGAGAAAGGAGCAGAATTCTGGACTTCCTCAATTGCTCCGCCTGCTTCGACCCCCGCTTCTGGTCAACCGCCACCTCTTCCAACCACCTGGTCGCATTACAAGCTGTTTTCTGCAGCGCAATACCAGAAGAATATTGGCGTAGAGCCAACTTCATTACGTGGTCCACCTACCGCAGTTCCCTTACCTGACTCTACTGTATCTGAAGCAGAACAGAAAATAGTTCCAGAAGATGCGACAGTCGGCACTATGAGCGCTGGTCAAGCTCGGTCTGACGACCCTCAAAACACCGGTACTACGGATACAGACCCTGTCCAACCTCTTGACCATTTAACGGAAAGGCTCAAAAGAATAAGAAATGCATTGTTCTCTGAACCAGCTTCAGCAGCGATGCCTTGTAGACCATCTCCACCAACCGGAATTACCCACATTGAAGCTGGTACATCAGAAAATACTGTCGCCGCTGAAGAACTCGAACATGAGGAAGGATTCCGAAATACTCAAGTGAGTATTCTCAGTCGCACTTTCAACATACAACATACGATGCCTTTCTGATTGTTTTGACAGGGATTCACCTTTCAAACTGTCATGCGACTTCGTGAGGATGGTCCAGCAGATCGTGATGTCTGTGTCCTTGGCGTGGCGATAGCGCCTGCGTCGGTACAGGGCCCGCTCATTGAAGAGGGTGAGGCGTAGTCAGCTTTTCCTTGCCGGAGAATGCTAATACTGTACCCGTTTCTCCAGGCACTGAACATAAGTTCTTGACCATTCGCCTCGTGGACCATAGCGTCAAAGCGGACAGTGCAGATAGCTGGCAAGGCGGGCGTTGGCTCGGAGTCACCTTTCTGAACCCGGATGAGGAGCACTTTCCAGCGGTCAGGAAGGGCGATGTGGTCCTGATGAGACAAGCGAAAGTGAGTGCATGCCCTTTATCGTTTACGGCTCTCGATTCTGATTTGTCCGCCAGACCGTACGATACAGTCAAGGCCTCCCTACGTACACCAGGTTATCGGTCTTTCCGGACCAGACATGTGATTGGGTAGTCCTTCCAATCAGCACTTTGCAGGCTCGCTCAGAGAGCACTCTGTTGGATGCGATACACATAGACTCATTCAGAGTGGCTCCAGGTGGGCTATGGTCTTCCTTGTAACTCCGGCAAGCCGCTAAATCAGTTTGCTACACAGGTGCCGACCTTCCCGATGAGACAGAAAGGAAGCAAATGCACAAAATGGCTATGTGGGCACGGGAACAGATGATCGCTTCACACTCTGGCTTTCTAGACACCGGCTACGCCTCCACTGAGGGCATAATTTACCAAGGAGAGAATCCGCTCCGGCTGTTCAGCGAACTTTGCATTGTTGAGGGCTGCACCGAGAGCGACACCTTTGACATGGTCGGCAGGGTGAGCATTGGGATCGGGCGTAGCTGTCATCTCGGAACACACTTCTGAGACCTTTATTACAGATCATAGGGCGACCATACATTGACCGTGACAAGATCCTTGCACTCGTTACGGACTATACGAAGAATGCTATCTCCACGCATCCGAACCCGATTGACTCCGAAGAGCAACTCACCGACGACATGGTGATGAAGCTGCTAATCTGGCGAAATGAAGCTTCTGAAGAACTCGCACAGGCTACGATAGATCTACTCCATCAGGAAGAAGCAGTGCTACTGTTCAGAGGTCTGCGGGTTCGCATGTACCAAGGGGGACTCAACGCCAACGCGCGACTGAACAAGCCAGATTTCGGCGTTCGACCAGTGCAGCGAGACAGTTCTCTGTACGAAATGTTTCAACAGTAAGTCTCCAATACGGCAACTGGCGTCTGGCTTACTTGGCTGAACAACAATCCCCACAGCCATCGTCACAACTACCTGGAGCAAGTCCAGCAAGCCGTAGCAGGCCCTTCTCGACCGGTGCCCACAACATCAGCTCTTCAGCATATCGAGGTCGAGCGTCCCGATGTCTCAGGGCAGCAATTTCAACGGCAAGATAGAACAGGTCTTCCGATGCTTGTGCCTCCGCCTACTGTTCATCAGGTCACAGCGCTGTATGCTCCACCTCGAAATCTCACGAAGCTAGGCGATTTGGTCGCGCCTGCCCATGACCGTGATTCTAAGGCCTTCTTCGATTGCGTGTGCGAGGTGTGTCCTGTTTACTAGCAGTACGGCGGCGCGATTAACTAACGTCCATTTTCGCAGGTAACGGAAGATGGGCACCTCAACGATATGCTCTCCTTCACCAGACTTTCGGTCACTGATTTCACCTGCAACGACGGATTCTGGTTCAATATGTCAAATGCAGCCTATCCTCAAAGCCGAATTATACTACAAATTGCCGTGTTCGGCGAACATCAACGAGAGAAAGTGGTATCTTTGCGGATGGGAGATCGAGTCCATCTGCAGAACGTGCGGGCCAAATTGGACAAGCAAGGTAACCTGGAAGGTCACGTGGGAGAGCGTAATGACTTTACTGTCAGGATCTTGACTCCTGATGATCAGGAATATAAAGAGCTTGAGTCCAGGTATGTTCGTTCGCGATGGCCCTGTAAGTAGGCAACGAACTAATGTTGTGCCACAGGCGAAGTCTGGCAATGAGTGGAAGCCAGCTTGAAGGCAACGAGGATGCGAACTCAGGTAAGTGCCCGCATCGGTTAGTGATGCATGAGACTGACCAGAGTTTTTCCAGTGCACAACGCGGGGCCAAGCAAGACATTCGCCGGTGTCTTGTGCAGGTATGCAGGCCTGCCAGTCGACAACGGCATATTCCAACCTCTTGCCATTGAAAACGAGAAACTCTTCCGTCTGCGTGGCCGAGTTATCGATTATAGCCCGAAAGACATTGGAGAGTTTCTTGTCTCGAAATGCGTACCTTGCGACAGATTGTAAATATTCTGCTTGGGAATAGCTTTTGGGTGGGTTAGACTGATGCCGGGCATTATTTGCAGCTTAGAAAGACACGAAAGGCTCTGCGGCAGGTGTGAAGACGGCTTCCTCGGCCACAACATCTTCCGACAATGGTGCTTCTCATTGCGCATTGAGATCGAGCCGAAGGATTGCAATATAGATCGGGATGCCGTGGAACCCACGCGTGCCTTCTGGGTTGGCATCGTAGAGAAAGAGAACAAAACAGTGGGTGACCTCATCAGAGCTTAGAACATTGCACAAGCTGAGGTATCATCGCGTAGATTTTCATGAACAAGCTAGAGCCAAAGGAAGAGTCATTGGTCGAAGCTGAGAAGCTCCTAAAGGCATTGATTGATGCGCCATCGGCTTGTAATGGTACCAATCCGGTATTCAATTTCTGTCTGAAGAAGGCTGCAGGACAACGAGTCTTGCTTATGTCTGATACAGCCTTGTCCAGGGAAGGTGCAGGAATACCTTGGGTATAATAGGTGAATCTGTAGCGAGTAAAATGGAGTAGTATACAGGAACCAAGTGGAAATAGGTACTTTGCAATGCAGTTTCGAAATGCTATAAACACCTGCGTATTACGTGCCAGCTGGTGCGGGTTGCTGAACCTGTTGCACATTCACGGTAATGATCCTCATCGTATGTGACGTATGGTGATATCTTGAACGAATACCGCCTGTATCTGAATGTAAACGCCCCCAGGATGAAAGCCATGAGCGCAACCTTGGGCTTTCTTTGTTGCGATTTGCAGGTGTGTGCGACTTTCGCAGCTCCTGCTACGCGACTGAACCAGTGAAGCATTGATCTTCATCATCTTTGTGGTGCAGACGGATGATGTCTTCTAAATGGGCTGGTGACAACTTCTCCAGCCAACTACAGCGTGACCTATTTCCAGGATGTCGAAGCGCTGCGTCCAGGCATGTTTTGCGAACGGAAGTGTAATGGCCTTCTGCCAGCGCAGTAGAGCATTGTCTCGCAGCTGCGGACTACCCTTCAATCATGCATCCCGACTACTTCGAATGACGTTGCGCCACAGTCGCGAGTGCCGAAGTGTGGTAGAATGCGATTGTGCCAGGTGGCAATCATCACAGCTTCTTGACTTGATCTTCCCGCCAGCCTAGCTTGGCTAGCATTCCGCCGACTGGATCTTGCTGCGCATTTAACGAGCGTCGACCTGCGATGTCGGTTATGAACCTGTACGAAACGAAAGGGGAGGAATTAACGAGCCGTCACGGGTACATCTCTGTAGCAGTGCTTACTCTTCCGGACCACAAACGATGACTTGGGTTTTTCGTCCTTTGATAGGCTTGCTCACGAGCTTTTGCAGGTCTTTGTATGTGATTCGACTGTATAGTTGATTTATAGACACTCCTTCCGTTGATGGCAATAATGGCAGCAAGCTCTTCTCTGGATCGGAAGCGGAGTACACTAGCTTGATGGACTTTGGTAGTCTTTCGCGCTGGCTAAGCAGCTGTATTAGAGGTGTGAGACCAGTCCCGCCGGCGATCTAAGGATATAGCTGTCAGCAATATGTGGTGGTGATGCGGCTTTGCGAACGACTTACAAAGACCAGCTCGTCGACTTCCGGCAACGTCCATGTTCGAACAGGACCTCGAACCCATAATTGATCGCCTGGGCCTTGTCTGTGGACGTATGACGATACTTCGCCGTCTTTGTAACGTTTGACAAGGAGTTCGATAGATCTGCCTTCATTATGTTCCGTTGTCTTGCCGTCCGCATCAACCGATTTACTCTGTTTAAAGCCTTCTAAGCTGAGAGGCGTGTACGCTCGTTGTATTTGCAGCTCCGGTTGACGGATATAGACAGCTTGTAGCGGAGTACTTGGCGGATCGGGATATTCAGAGAGGTTTGGAAGTAACTCGCTAGGCAGTGACAGCGATACAACCGAGCTATCGGAGGTGATCTGCTTGATCGCGCGTATAGTCAGGGGTGTGAAGTACGCATACGAAAGAGGTCTTTGAGCGGGCTCAGAAGCTTGTTGCCATTGCCAGCCGAGATATCCAAGAATTCCAGTACCAGAGGCTAGCGCCAACGCTAAGGGTATACCTCGTTGACTCCTCAGAGGTTGTCCGCTTGAAGAATAGTCGCGATTTGCATTTTTCTGGTGCAGAATGCTTCTGCCGCCAGTGCAGCTTCGCATGGCTCGGAGCACATGTGGCATCATCTTGTCGCCTCGCCGAGTCAGTCAGACCTATGTTAGCTTGTGGGCATGTCGAACTGTGACCAGTCAGAGTCAGATGATGAAGGGTGCTCATCCATGATGGGCGACTTTTATCACACCTACTGCCAAACTTCGATCTCCCGCATCGAGTTCAGCATAGTAGGCGAGGGAAAGACCAAAATTGCCTTGTGGTTACGAGACTGAGCCCAAGTCACTCANNTGAGTGACTTGGGCTCAGTCTCGTAACCACAATGCAACTAGAACAGCAGTTGTGACCACATTCGCCCATAGGCTCTATTAACCGACGTGATCGACAAAGCTGAAAGCAGCTGAAGCTCCTTCACCCTCTCGGTCCCTCCGAGGGTATCATGTATTCTCCTAGATCTACATACATACATGTGTACTGCCAGGCATATCGGTGCGTAGAAGAGGCACGGCGCGCGCTCAGGCGATTTGCAAACATGGCGCCGCGCACATGCCGGGTTGAGCCAAATAAAGTCACGTGACCTATGTTCCTTCAGCCGGACCGGCACATGCAGATTGCTGGAAGCGAACATATCCTAGCGATGTACTAGTCAACGATAGTCTTGCTCACCTTATCTCGTTAATTCTTAGATATGTTGGATTTTGTTCCAACTTGCAAATCTATCCTATTAGCCTACAACACGGCCGATACGCAAGTCATATGTAACGATCCGAGTACTGTACTGCGACCCCACCAGCAGCAGTACTGCTCGCATTACCCGCATAGATGACTTCTTCAATGTTTGGTAACGCCTTCCTTGATATCAGAACTGAATTGGTCTCTTCAGACGCTCCGCTCTCGTCCTAATTGCGGTAGAGAGGCTCCCAAAATGGGAGGCACCACTTACTGGCATAATACCGCAAGTAATACTCTATCACCCAATAGAACACAACCAGTATATGGCTAGCTTACTCGTAGACATTGCTATCATGATTGTTTGCTCATCGCTCACAGTTGAAGAAGCTCGTCACAAAGTC
This sequence comes from Cystobasidium slooffiae, assembly GCA_019775285.1. Classification (NCBI taxonomy): domain Eukaryota; kingdom Fungi; phylum Basidiomycota; class Cystobasidiomycetes; order Cystobasidiales; family Cystobasidiaceae; genus Cystobasidium; species Cystobasidium slooffiae. The sequence continues at coordinate 1,180,043 of JACWFZ010000007.1, forward strand.
CACGCAAAGGAAAATTTTCGCTTTTTTTTTTGGATTTGATTGTTCATTGCAATTACAACGAACAAGAGAGATACAACTAAGAGCTTATTAGCTCGATGACGAGGAAGACGACAAGTACATCCTCCAAATACTTAGGGCTCCACGTTAAATGATGAACGGCTAACGCCGAATTTCGCCACCGCTCTCACCGATTACGGAAGAACTGTACGCATCTACGACTTTGTTCTTTCATCAATCAAAGCGTGTGGACGCGGTGGCCGAGTGGTTATGGCGACAGTTTAGAAAACTGTTGGGATTTCCCGCGCGAGTTCGAATCTCGTTCGCGTCTAAACTTTTGGTGAAACGGCCTTTGCTCCCGGGGAAGGTGTTTCACACAGCTTTTTGGGGGAGATTATGGCATACCAGATCTCCTTTTGTCCTACGCTTGCTTGTTTGAAGCCTTGCGATGTCTTCCGGGGGCCACCTTTTTGGCGTGGCTCACCAGATTGCGGTCTGGGACTTCCAGAGCCAGCTTCGCCGGAAGCCTGCCTTCTCACTGCGCAATAGGACTGCGGTTCCTTCATAGCGTGATAAAACACTGCTTGTAACCTAACTGCAGATCTGGACAGCTGTCCGAGCCCGCTTGGTCATGGCTCCGTCGGCATCCGTACCTGTGCTCGCTACAACCTCTATAGAAACTTCTGATGTCTTCCTCTGGGCAATACCATTCTAAAGCTATGTTACTGGTCCCCGTAGGCTAATCGCATGTCTTAAGCAGATGTCCAGAAACGCAAACACCATGTACGCACGTCCGCTGAGCTTGTTGCCTTCGCTCGCTTCAAAACTATTCCGACGGAAGTCTCGCTAGCCCTTCCTTACCTGAGCTTCACTATATCGGTACGGTACATGCTAACCTATCTCGCACACAGGGCTGCTACGCAAACGACGCTTCCACTTTCCCGACGTGTTAGCAGGCGGCGACTCAAATGCAGTCACCGGTAAGGTGCAGCAGCGAGCTTGTATCTGTGTGACAACCTCATAGATTCTAGATTATGATATACAACGTTGTTGTGTAGTACTTGATAGTAATTGTGCGAATACTTTGAAGACTTTCTTCATGCATGATCCCGCAGGAAATAGTATCGGTTCGGTTGATCGACCGGCCAGGCACACCTCCGCGGCAGGCACGGTGACAATCACTCACTCTGCCAACGTCAGAAAGGAGTTGGCCTTATACTTGGGCAATAAGTGCTGTCTTCTCCACACTTATCTAAGCTATTCTGACCTTCAACACAATTCATACAAATTGCAGAGACATGCCCGGCAACAACCTCGATTTCACTTGTGCAGTCGTCACAGGCGGTGGTGGCGGTCAGTCTAGCCAGACTCTACATTCGCTATAACCTACTCTCAGCTCATCACCACATTCAACAGGAATCGGCAAAGCTATCTCGCAATGGCTCATAAAACAGGGCAAGAAGGTATTCGCCGTCACACAATCAAAGGTCTGAGACGTCCTGAAGCTGAAAGAAGATATGAATAGGTCATCATCGTAGGAAGAACCGAATCGACACTTAAAGACAGTGCCAAAGAGATTGGTGCGACTGCATACTATGTTCTAGACACTGGTGACATCCCAGCTATCAAACCTTTTGTCAAGAAATTGCTCGAGGAGCATCCCGAAGTAGACTGTCTGGTATGGGAGAAGTGCAACGAGTGCTGATTATCGGCTAACGACCCTCCCGGTATGCATTGCACAATTTTGTAGATCAACAATGCAGGCGTTCAACGACCTCTTGACATCAACAACTTCGACCTCAAGAAAGCAGACCAGGAGATTGCCATCAATATTTCCGGGCCGATGCATCTAGCTATGGAGATGCTCGACCACCTGAAGGTAGAGCGTTTCCATCTTGTTATATCCGAATGAAGCTAAGATGCACAATCTTACAGAACAAACCTAGCGCTACTATCATCAACGTCGGCAGCGTTCTCGGCTACAATCCGGTACGTTGGTCTGCACAGATCCTACCTACTTGACTGCAAGCTGACCAATCATTTGTAGTTCTCCATCATTAATCCAGTATGCATCTGTCACTTATCACGTCATCTGTAAAAATTTAGGTAGAGAAGCTGAACACTCCTTCCTCAGGTATACAACGGCACCAAAGCCTTTGTACATTTCTGGACGATGAACCTGAGAACACAACTGAAGACTAGCAATATCCGAGTGGTAGAAGTCGCACCACCGACTGTAAGTTCTCTCTTGTCCGCAGTGTCTGTGCAAGTACAAGCTAAGCCGTCACTTTCTGCTACCACCTCTTCAGGTGGCTACTGATCTACATAGGTCAGCTTTGTCCTGCACTATTCGGCGTCAATGGCATTACTGACACGCCCATTCAAACAATCTTTGTGGGCTCATACAGGGAACGCGAAGATCCAGACGATAACAAGAAGGAGAAGAACAAGAATGCTTTATCATTAGACGAATTCATGGAGTTCTTTGCCAAGGGCATGGAGGAGAACAAGGATACCATCGCCGCCGGAATGGCAGTCGACATAGTCGGTAAGTCTTTGCAGTGATGTAGCTTGAATCTGTTTATCACCTCTGACACATACATTCATCATCATCGAATAGACAAATGGTACAGCACCTACGGAGACGCGTATGCTGAAGCTGCCGATGCTTACCAGCCCAAGTAGCTATATGCTCAGAAAAAGATGCCACACGGCGCAGTAGAATACATATTGCAATGACCCTTTGCGTATGCATCGCCAGATTCAGCTTTGAGGCAGAAGCAAGGCAGAACTTGAGCCCCCCGGATCTCGACACGAACCCTACGAGAGCATAGTCTCTGCGAGAGGATTTAGCATACCTGACCCTGCACAAGACTACTGGTCTCGCTACGGAGTCAGCAGCCTTGACTTTCGCCAGGATCTATTCAGCCGTTGTTTTGAGAGCGAGTAAATAGGAGAGAGGCCCAGCATGCGCGCCTTGTGCAGTGTCTCATCATCCACAGAGTCGTTCTTGACTCATATCAGTAGCACTGATTTGGATCTTGCCAGTATTTGTCAGCCCGTATGGAAGGCATCCGACCGAGTTCCTGCCACGCGAATAGGTACCGACTCGGAATTTGAGGTTGGCCAAGAAAGAGAGCGAGGCTGCATCTGATTGAATAGCAGCCAAATTTCATGCGAAGGTGGAGCTGCATTGGTAGCCTGCGGAAAAAGCATGAGTCTCACACACATATCCGCCCGAGACAGGAAGCCTGAGCTTCAGCTAGTCCCCTGGACAGGACCGTTAACTGCGTAGGAGTCTCCATGATTGCAGTATTTGTCCTTGCGGACGACACCAGGTCGACCATGCGTAAGGGCAGCGATATCTCTTGGCTCGGATGGTAGGTGTGTACTGTATCACTGCTCACAAGCTTGGAAGCGACCGAGAATCCGGAAACGGCGAAGAAGCAGGAGTACATGCGTGCATGATAAGCGAGTCTTGACTTACAGTCTGTGTGAAAATAGCTTTGATTAGTTGGACACTATCCCGCATACTGGATACGCATTGATGCCGTGCTAGCAGGTGATTGCGCCTTGACCGCGAGCCGTTGAAAGTTTTTACGCCCATTTGCGGGCCTAGAAGAGCATGCACGCCATCTTATGCAGAGTGAGATCCATTGCAGGATGTTCTTCATCTTATCCAACGTCGTCCTTGCATAGCATCATTGCTTCTGTCCTTCTCGTCCACGCGTAAACTTGCACTGCGACTGCAGCCAAAGGTGACAGGCACGACTCACATCAGAGATAGCGAAAGACGACCAGAACCACACAATTGCATACAATTCGCAAACAATAGCACGGACAAGAGAGAAGGGCAGCCAATCATTCCTTCATCAACGGATTGCTTGGTACGGTAGTATCGTCAACTGTCATACAGTCGAACACGGGCAATACACGCTTCTTCAGTCACCTCTTTCGTGATTTTTGGTGGCCTTCCCGCTACTGCCGTGGCGTTTGAAAGAAGGTGAGCGGGAGAGATCAACTTTTTGGGATATCTTGAAGGGGATTTGAGCTGAACAGGCTGCTATCTTGTAGGTTGAGAAGCTCTTTGCTCCTCCTTGTGCAGTGCCGTACACCCTATAAGATTCTCTCGTCTGTCTGGTACGAACAATCCATCCAGCTCATCTCTCAGTCGCGCTTAGATAGCCCGCGGTAACGCGTCACAGTGAACATCAAGGGGCGAAAGCTGAAGAGTATTATCCAGAGTGCTGATTGTGCATGTTGACAAGGTGAGTGCTGTCGTTGCAAGCACACTATTAGATGATTTCACTGATGTATGATGTCTTCGACCAGGAGGTGATCGTAGCCTTCTCAGCAGGAAAAGGCACACCGTTCAAATAATTCTGAGGAGGTGAGAGAGAAGTGAGTGTCAAGGAGTGACAGCTCATCTCATTGGGACACTTCATTTAACTATTCAAGTCCGCAGGAAATCAACGCCCTTCGATCCTCTTAATCACCTCAGATCTCCCTCTCCATCGGGGCAGTAAAAGTACGCGTCGATATTACCCCATTCTGCGTGCCTCAGCTAGTTCTGGCAGTCAAACATTTCAAAGCATTCACCAAGAAGCGCTGAACATTGCTCATTTGCTCACGTGGAGGGAAAAGAGAGTACTGCAGGTAAGTTGCAATAATCCTAAAGAGGTCCGACATCGTGCGACGATGAGGAAAGAAATGATGGTGTCAATCCCTCTCGTTCAACGCATTTGACTGATTATTCGAACGTGAACTCAAGGTACCATTCGCTTAGATAGCGAACAGCACGGCTTCTGCATCAAATCGTACGGAGAAACAACCCCCTCCACCCTGTCTGTCGAGATCGTCACAGCCATCAAATCGCACTTAGGATAAGGAGGAAAGCAGCATCATTCAGCCATTGAGACAGGAGAAAGGTATTAGATTTTAAGACTATTCAAGAAGGAAGGTCACGCTCTAACCGTTGGATAGAACGAAAACCCAGTTCAGTCCAATCATCCATCTATCCCGTTCTCGACCCCGCTTCCATTCCCCGGTGCTAGACGCGAAAGCATTAAAAAACCCAATACTCCAAAGAGTCCGACGAGGAGAGCAATTACATACAGCAAATGAATTAAAGGAACCATGAAGACCACCGTACTTTGAAACCCCTGTCAAAGCCAGTATTTGCCAAAGCTTTCCGATAGTCCGATATCAAGGAGAAAAGAGTGAAGAACGAGAAGTTTGTTATTTCCTTGACGCGCCTGTCTTTTCGGAATCCGAGCAAAGGCTTTTCAAAGCACAATACACATACAGAAAAGTGGGAAAGGCTTCGTTCTCGCCTGGTGCGAGTGTGTAGCATCTACAGACACAATCTACAAGACAGCGCCATCGCGTCTCGCTTGCGCTCTTGTCTCTGTATCGTCCCGAATCTTCCTACGCTGGGCGTCAATCTCGCAAAAGAGCGACAGCTAGTAGACCGCGCTAATACGAAGCGTAGAAGGAACAACGACGAGAAGCTCGAGTACAATCGTCAAGAGCTAGGAGATAGCATCACTTCAAGCATAGTCACTCTCACTTCTTGCGGCCATGGCGGCCAACACTGCATCATCATCATCAACTGGCGCATCCACCGCGATCAAGTCGAGCTTTACTTTCCCAGCAAGACCAGCAGCACAACAGCAGCAACAGCAGCAATATCACCAGCATGGCAACCAGGTAACAGCCTACACTGGACCTCCACAACCACTTCACTCAACAGCATGTACTGCCTACACGCCTCATCAGCAACATCAATCTTTCACACACACGCCACAACCATCTCTCTCCGCTGTATCGCGTAAATCATCAGCTTCTTCAGGAAGTGACCCTTTCGCGTACGATAGAGCTTCATTACGCGCTACACTGGCTTCTACGACATCCAGACATACGCCTCGCTCTTCCCTCGCTTCGCTGAGTGGGGTCATTCACTCGCCTGCAAACACGACTTCTCCCGCTCTCTCTTCAGCCGGCGCGAGTGACCGTAACAAGGACTTACCACCACAGCCGGAGAACTCGCCTGTGAAGCAAGGCATAACGTCATTACCTTCCACAAGCACAGTCACAGCTCTAACTTCACAAGAGACAGCATCCGCACCTCCTCAAGCACTCCTTCCCGCTCCAGCGGAGTTTGTACAGGCGCTGCATGACTATGCAGCTGCTCCAACTGGAGGAAGCGCTAATATCTGCCTATCATTCCGTGCGGGTGACTTCATCAAAGTCCTCAATAGAGATTCGAGTGGATGGTGGGACGGTGAGATCAATGGAACCAGAGGATGGTTCCCTTCTAATTATGTCGTGAGTCGCCACATATCCAGCTCTTTGAAGTGAACTTCCAGGGAAGAGCACCATTGCTAATGCGAGACCTCTTGTTATCGACAGGGCTCGGATGTTTACGACCTAGCAAGCTTGCCGAGCTACGTGAATCCAGCGCATGATTCGCGCAATGCCAATGCCGTTGCTTCGACCTCTTCGGAACCCATGCGGAGAGCAGCAACTACGCCTGCTACCATGATGAGCCAAAGTAGCGCAAACTCTTACGAAGCTCGACCAGAAACACCCGCATTTGATCCTTCGCGTCGGCCTTCGTCACAAGATACCGTCACTGCTGCCATTGAGCACGCCATCCACCTCATGCAAGTCTCAGTTGACGCGAATCGAACATCACATTTCCGACCTGCTTCCTCGTGTTTCGTGGTAGCTGTCAAGTCTATACTGCATGCTACAGATACACTGGCGAAGGACTCAGTCATTCTACGAACGCACCTTATTCTTGCCAGACAAAGGAAACAGATCCTGTCCAACTTGGCGAATGTTATGACTATGGCTAGGAATGCTTCCGCTCCTGAGATGAACGTCATGTCTAGAGCCAGAGAGACAGGTCTCATGCTTCAGACAGCCCACGTTGCTCTGAACAATGTAGAGAATTTCCTACAGACTGCTATGCAGTGTGGAGTAGACGTTCCAGCTCGTATAGAGACGGAAATGGACGATAGATCAACGCAGCACATTTCAAGCATGCAGAATGTCTCTACACCCAACCTCGATGCTTGTCTACAATTCACACATGACCCAGAAGGAAGCGAAATACCTTTCTTATCGGCGAATTCTACCAAAGCTGGACCTTCAACCCATCGCGCTACACCTTCCTCCGGTAGCTCCAGCGGCAAGTCCCTCCATAAGACGAGGAGCTTGTCGGACATGAAAAATGCATCGAAAAGAAAGATGTCCGAAGCCAGCAATGCCAGCAGCGGTACTTCATCTTCTCATAATCCTTCTTCACAGCAGCAGCAACAGTACTCTTTCCTCGGGAAACCCCCCTCACCGAACGGCGTGCCTCGAAGGCCGGCGCAGAATGTGCGAAGACCTTCGATACCAGCTGCTTATGCTACGTCAATGGCCGGACCTACATGGCAGCCGAACGATTCGATCAGCTCGGCTACTTCTTCACTGGGTTCCTCACAAGGTCCTTCTACCCCGATAGATTCGAATGTCCCGCAGCAACCAACGGAAGTGTATCGCACGCTCACGCTCATCCATGATCAGCTGTTGTCGACGATTGCTGCTTTCATTGGACACGTGCATGCACATTCACGCACGTCCCATTCATCCTCATATGCTCATCTCATCGATATGACACGCGAGTCAATCGAGAGAGTTAGAGAAACGCTCATCATCGTAGATGTCATCCTCGCTCATCCTGCTTTATCAGGCTTCACTCGCGATCTGAAGTACCTAGGCAAATACAGAGAAGCTCTGTACCTGGCGACGACGACTCTGGTCACTGCTGCTCGCAACGCAACAGCTCCTTTATCAGCCGACTTGACGGACGAAGCGTTGATACACGAGCAGGAAGAGGAAGAGAAGCAGGAACTGCTCAAGGCTGCTACTGGTGTCCTTCGAGCAAGCGCAGACTGCGTCAATTCGACAAAGCCGCTCCTGCTACGTCGTCGCGGAAGTGATGCTGCCTTTGTTATCGATCTCTTGCAGTCAACTTCTTCAGACTTAACAAGAAGCAGCTCCAGCTCCACAGAGTCACCTTTGGATGAAGATGCTACGCTGCAGGTAACAGACTCGGGCATTGGATCAGAAGACAACACCCATATTGGCGGCAATCGCGATGGCGAAAGAGGAAGACACACTGTCTCCATGCTTGCTAGGAAAGCTACAAACCTCACTTGCATGCGCGATAATTCGCAGTCGGGCGATGATAGTCACCTCGCCGACGTTTCGGCTGAGTCGATAGAAGAACTCACTGGCGATGAATATGAAGATGCGGATGAAAACCACCAAAGAACCTTCGCAGCAGAGTTTGAAGCTGCATGGTCGGGCCACCAGCAGACACAGCAGCCATCGCAGCAGAGACGAGGATCTGCTTCGGTCCCGGCATCAACTCGTAATTCGTACCATTTCCCCCGATCCGAGACGCCCAGTCAGAGCGAACGCTCTGGTAGTAGTCTTTCCCTGCGCAGAGGCCTGCCGATTCCTCCAAACCTAACGATTCAGACGCGCTACCCAGGCGTCAGTACGAGGCCACCCAGTCTAGGTGCCATGTCAGCAACCTCAACAGTTACTTCCATATCACGAGACAAGTCAGCCACGCCAGCGCAAACAGGTCGGAGTGCAGCTACTGCCCCAGAGCCGAAGAGTGCAAGTTCGGTGTCGACCACAAGCTCAGACTCATACAAGGCTGGAGGAGAAGCCATGTCAAGAGACGAATCATCACGCGGCTCTGCGGCAAGCACGGCAACCTCTTCTTATCGCTCAGTAGCATCGGACACAAACACCGCAGATACTTCTCCCCGCTCTTCGCTAGCCTGTCCTTCTCCAGCTGAAGACCGAGTGGACTGGTTGTATGGTGATAGCGCTGCACCCCTACTGGCGAAGCGTCCTGTAGTCCGGACCGACGCCTACCGAGCCAGATCAGGATCCACACCGGATCGTGTTGCAGCGCTCAGGATCTCCGAAGGTGCTAGTGGGCTCTTTTCGCCCCTTAGTCCCCGCTCTCCGCACATGTTTTCGCAAGCTCCCCAACCTGACGTATCTGGCGAAAGCAACAAAAGCTGGCTGCTGGAGCGCGACTACGAACCGAAAGAATGCAGCTTCAATGCCGATGGGAATGTCACTGGCGGAACATTGAGATGTCTGGTTGAGCGCATGACCCTGCATGATCAGACTATCGATGCAAGCTTCTCCACTTCCTTCTTCCTTACGTTCCGCATGTTCACCACGCCTGTAGAATTGGCAAAACTCTTGTTCGCCCGCTTCAACATCACGCCTCCTCCAACAGCCACCCTTTCCGAAGTCGAACACAAAATTTGGCGTGAGCAAAAGTTGACTCCAGTACGCTTGCGGATATACAACTTCTTCAAGACATGGCTTGAGAGTCATTGGCGCCCAAGCACGGATGCTGTCATTCTTGATATGGTCTTGTCCTTTACTCGAGAGACCATGATGTCTGCTATGCCAAGTGCAGCTCAGCGACTCATTGACTTGCTGCAGAAGCGTTCTGTAATCGACCAGACGCCTGCTAACGGACGCGCAAGAACCCTCCCCAGAATGGCGTCAACGGACAAGCTCAAGGCTGGTAAACCCATCTCTGATGGTATACCACTAGGGTCGGCAACCTTCCCTGGACCGGGATCGTCTTTGCCTCCGTCACCCATCGTCTCCAAAAGTCTACTGAATTCTCTTCGGACACCACCGTTCGCGCCAAATACTATCCTCGACTTTGATCCTCTGGAGCTAGCGCGACAATTCACCATCATGGAATCGCGCTTGTACTGCGCAATCCTACCGGAGGACTTGATAGGACAGGAATTTGGCAAGAGCGGCAGTAATCGTTCAGTGAACATTCGCGCAATGAGCTCGTTGAGCACCCGAATCACCGGGTGGATCGCCGAGATCATTCTCAGTGAACAGGATGCAAAGAAGCGGTCAGGCCTGGTCAAATACTTCATCAAGCTCGGAGATGTAAGTCGATGCACATTGACGATCGCAACCGTCGCTAACATAATATCCACCCCATAGCGATGTATGTCTTTGCAAAACTACAATACTTTGATGGCTGTCTTGGCTGCCTTAAACTCCTCGACCATTTCCCGTTTGAAGAAAACCTGGGAAGGTCTCTCAAACAAGCACAAGGCTACACTGGAGACCTTACGACGCAACACTGAGCACACTCGCAACTATGCACAATATCGAGCGACCATTCGTGCCGCTGTCGCTCCCTGTCTACCTTTCCTTGGCCTCACCCTCACAGACTTGACATTTTGTCAAGACGGCAATGCGGCCGATCGGGCGTCTCCCTTGGACAGCACACTTCGCTTGATCAACTTCGATAGATATCAAGTAAGCCGTCTGCTACACTACTCCTCCGACTATGCTGATGTTGACTGCAGAAAATCGCAAAAATCATCAACGATGTGCAACGATTCCAAGTGCCATACAACCTCTCTGAAGTGCCCGAAATCCAGAATTTCCTGCAAAACGGTTAGTGGCAGAAGTACTTGCAGCACCAACTGTGACGCATCTGACGAAATGACATTGAACAGCCTTACGCAATATTGAGCATGGAGGTGACCCTCAGGCGCTGTACCGCCGAAGCCTTGTGAGTCAGATGCGTAGTCAGCGCCATGATTGTCTACCGCAACTAATCCTTTACAATGCGCAGATGGTTGAACCACGGGAACAAACAAGCGAGTACCAAGGCATGCCACAAAGCGCTGGCCTGAAAGACACTTTCGGCTGGCGGATCTAGAATAATGATACGAACGAGATGTGACCGTTCGGTCGTTGCTCAATTTAGTAGTATTAAGTTATTAACCCAACGTCGTGAGACGTATGCTGTTCCCATAGTATTTAATGCGAAGTATCGACCCATATGTAGCCTATAATTCACTGGCTGTTTTTGAAATGTATACTTGAGAAGGGAAGAACAGAAATTATGGGCAGGTGCCAAACCGCGGGCGCGTGGTGGGCACGGGTGATTGCTAAACACAACTAAACACAATTAAACAGAATGCACACATAGACTAAGGTGTTACAGACTTGATATTCCTTCTTGTTCAGGTCCATTTGTTGAGCTGTCAGCGTGGGTGACCAATCGTTTTGTACGCTTGTATTTCCGCACGGAAGCATCCTTGAGCCTGCAGATGACATACTGCTTAGCGAAGGAATGTGGTGTCAGCATCAGATTCTGTGTGACTCACCACTTCCCGGTTCGCGCGACTTTGGCCTGGTACACTCCTCTTTCGCTCATGCGGTCATTCTGCAGGTTTTCTTTCTGTCGTGCAAACCAGGTTGGGCCCTTCTTCTCCTCGTGCTCTTCCAGATCTTCGGCACCGGCATCCTCCCATTGATCCACGTTACCGTCCTGTCCATGGTCAACGTTCTCATGAGTCTCGTTGGCGTTGACGATATCTTGAGACTCCTCCGCGAGACCGCCACCACCTTCTTCCTCCAGCATATCGAGATGTATGGTGTCGTCGACACGACCTGGCTCGTCCGCCTTCACTCGACGGTGATCAGGCGGAGCTCTCGCTTGGCGAGATTGCTCTACCCAACGCTGGCGTTGCGCCTTGTGTTTGCGATCTGAAGTTGCAAAACGAGCCGATCCTGCTTTACGCTCTCCAGCCTTGATGGTATATTCGCGCATGCGAAGGCCCTCTTGCAGTGAGGGATCAGCTACATCACCAATGAGGCTGGAATGACCTTCTGCCAAGCCCCGACTGAAGTGCATTGTGACATCTAGGAAGGGATCACCCTCTCTTAGACCTTCTGCCTTAGCGGCTTGTAAAAATTTGGTATTCGATCCGGCGTCTGTGTCTTCTGTGTTGTCTTCAAGTGTTTTGAGAGACTTGAGTTCCAGTAAGCCAGCATCGTTGTTGTGGCGACGTCTGAAGCAATGGAGCGCTTCAGCCCTGAACCCACATCATCTTCAAGGCTGTACCCACCTCTTGGCCTCATTCTCCTCGTATAAGCCAACTCGAACAGTCGTTTCGACATCGTCGCCCAAGTTGGCAAGCCACACTGTGCCCTCGCTGACAGTACTTGATGGCATGATCTGGTGCGAGGAAGATTGCAGACGAAGCTGAAGGTCACGCTGATATCTCCGCAGTAGTGGAAAGCGGAGCGGCGGGTCAAAGCTCCATTCCACTGCTTCACAGTCAGCGGCTTACTTCTGGCACGATCTGAAGATTCAGCTGACTCACCTGTTCCGCTCTCGTTCGCTGATTGAATGTCCGTCGTCAGACGTCGCTTTCCACCGGAAACTCGGATGTTCACAGCGCCTTTGAAGCTGGGCGGGAGGTTGTGCGCAACTATCTTGTCCAGGAGTAGGTTACCAATGTTCCATCCACGCAGGGATTGCGGTATGGAAATATTGACAGGCATGAAGAGCAAAGAAACCCTGCATCGTCCAGTACCTAATGAAGCGCTGGTAAGCAAAGGCTGGAAAAACGAGAACCCTGTCGACTTACCGATTCCACCCAGGATAGGTCTCCAAGCTGCGGCGCAAAAGAGTTTCAGCTTACGCAACAAGTACCCCCTGCTTCACGACGTACCGGTAGCCTGCGATGAAGAGGATAAGAGATCCGCAAGGCGCATTGCAATGATGCCAACGACAGCATCCTCCTCTGCAAGAACATCAGCATTTCTGGTCTTTTCTCACGCGAAAAGAATGACCCACCTCTTTCACGGTAGTCCATTATGACAATGTCAACGCGCGTCCGTGTCCAGTCCCGACAGAATACCTCTGTCTTTGCATTTATGTACGGCGAAGATGATAGCCGCTTTAACCTGGTGGAAAAGACGTGTTCATCGTTCACGAACTGCAGGAATGAAAGTCACATCGTCAACCCGGTTTTGGCTTGGCGACTGAAAGGGATAAACGTACTATCTGAGCGTAGGTCGAAGGGGTGTGGGTGTCCGAGATTCCCTTTCTCAGAGAAGAACGGCTGATCTCCAGATCTGCCATCTGATGTATCTGAATTGCCAGAATGCCGCTGACCTGTTTCGGAGACGGCGGAAGTTTCGCGTCCATCTGTAGTATATCCCCTTATTAGTCCTCAGCGAAATGTTTTTGGGCATGTCAGGACAACCCACAGTCTCCCTAATGCGGTCAGCATCTGTGTATAAGTGAAGGGCATTAGTCGAGGCTACGACGGTGACAGAGTTTTTCAAGCACGCTCACAATGACCAGCTCGATTTTGAGACTGCGAGTCATCCACCAGCGGAGCAGCCGTACCGCCGACTTTCATCTTAATAGTCGTGCCGACAGGTGCCTTTGCGGACCCCGATTTCAAGTCCTGACCTTCGAAGTATCCGGCAGAGAATTTCAATGATCCCTTATTATTTGAGCCTCTTATAGCATTCGAAAGTGGTTCTTCAAATGTCTCGATCTTGCCTCGTTTCTCGAAGAGGTCGTTCAAGTCTACGTCTACGGTGCCGAGGGAGCTGAAGAGCGATACGCAAATTCAGACTTTGCCCTGTAGACCACCCAGCAACATAGTACTCACTCATCGGCTGTGATGCGGTCGGAATCCCATACTGTCAGGCCAAGTCTTTCGCCTTCTTTCAAGGCATCTGTCAGGCATAATGATGGTCAGCCAATGCCGCTGTCATAATGCAGTCTACAAAAGTTACCAGGTGGCACGAGTACGAAGCACACCTCTTCCCACTGTGGATTAAGCTCATTACGAATCACACGAGTTTTGTACCTGACAGTCGAACTTGTCAGACCGAGACATGAAAACGATAAGGTGAAGCGAAGGCTGACTTACAGAACCTTGCCCAGTTTGGCCCACGTAACCATGACGAAAGGATCGGACTTAGAGCCAGCATCGGTATCACTTATGCCCTGAGCGGAGTGTATGACAATAACGACCAAGCCTCGATTGTGTGTAGTGAGCTCAGCATCGTTGCCCTACTCGAAAGGAAATCGTCAGTCTCATTCTCCTGGATGGAGTAGAGGGGAGTGACTAACCATGATGAGACGCGAAACGTCGAGAGTGAAGGCATTCGGCGCCAAGAAGGCTCCTACGATATCGGTGATAGCGTAGTGTACGTAGTCACTCAGCAGCGGGAGTCGCATAACGTTGAGAGTACGCAGAGGTCTCGCAGACAGAGTGAATTGTGGCATTTCAGGAAACGACATAGTGGCATTCCTGGGTTCAAGGACTGGGTCAGCAAAGTTGTAACGAAGAGAGGCACTTGCCTATACGTACTTGACAAAAGGAGGATCCGATATGAGCTCCATACGCGTCCTTACTGACCCAGAAGCTGCCGAAACCTCGGCGAAGATAGGCATTTCGATGGTTGATACGCCGTTTACTCCGACAGCTACCCAGACAAGCATGTGGATGTTATCCTAGGGGGACAGTGGCACATCAGTGTCAAGATTTTGCATTGTCATGCAGTGATTGAGGCCCTCCCTTACGCTGGCTTGTTTCCGCTGAGTGCCATCGTACCCGAATTCTACCTCCATATTGACATATCGACTATTGTCCTCCTCGGGATCATGATTCTCAGAAAGAGGCATAGTCGGATCCATTCTTGTCATCTTACGCACACGAAAGGGAGTGATACCGAGGTCAATCTGTTCGACACGAACTGCACTGATGATGTTCGGGAATCTGTTCTTGAGCGCATCTTCCAGGATGTCCATGAGGGGCAGTAAGAGGTCGGTATTCATGATTGGGATGAGCTTTGCTATGACATCGTTTAGCCATTCTGCACTTTCCGGCTCTGAGAATTGCTTTGATTGACGTTTTGCATCTTCCTGTGGATATGGTAGAAAGAGTAAGCACGGGGAGCACGTGAGCAGGTGGCGTATGTACGGAAGATCAGGATGGTGCCAACTCACTTCTTGCCGCATAAGCCGCTGTGCTTCCTCGATGTAGCTGTTGCTGATGTTCTTCGACTGTAAGAAGACGAAGAGGCTGGAGATGGCAACGACTAGGATGATCCACAGATTGCTCAATCTGCTTCTCCCGATAAAAAGGACCGCCAGAGCGACGCCGATAAGATTGCATGTAGAGAAGAACACGCCTCTCTCCCTGTATTTCCCAATGACAGCCTGATGCATGTTCTCCTGGCGAGCATTGGGATTCACTTGCTGCTGTTGCTGCTCCGCTTGCTTCTGGCCGACAATGGGTCTTGTCCCAATCATGCCGCTATTCCGTCCTGCTGCCTTGTCATCGACGGCAGTTGCGGGTCTCAGCTGGCTTCTGTCTCCCTCCAGCCCGGCAGCAGCACTCGCCCCGTCCACAACTGCATCAGTGGTGTCTTGCATCAGCTTCGGAGCATCCTCTTCACTGGGTTCGTGGTAGCTGGAGAAGAACAGCGGAGCGTCCGCACCATAGAACTACGGCGAGATTCGTGTGTCAATTGTTTCAACCGTGGTGAACACACTCTGCGAAAGTCAATCGTCGTCATCGTCACCTGTCGAAAGTTTATCCTTTAAGACTCCTGAAATAGCTTCAAAACAACCGTCAACATAGTTGGAGTGTCGAAAGCAAGTGGTAGAAGCGCTACCTGCTTTGTATCGCACTGGGCACTGTGGTGAAAAGGCTTGGGCGAACCTCGATCATCCTCTCTAGTACGCCTAGGACAGGCAGAACAAACGCATAAGCGTAGCTGTAACGGAGTGCTCTGCAAAAGACTACTGCAAGCATGATCAATCCATTTTCCGCCTTTTACAACTGGCTGCGCGGCTTGTTCTTCTCTAAAGAGGTCGAGATCATCATAGGTAAGTGGACAGCGGTACAAGCTATGCGAGAAGAGCACCTTGTCTATACTTTTTGACGATACTGACTCCTTGATATTGTGTCCTGGGAATGCTGGATGGGGCTTTCTGTAGTCGGCCTCCAGAATGCAGGTAAGACAAGATAGTGGCAACCATACGCGTGGACAGGAACCGCGGCACTGATTGACTCTCGTCATGCAGGCAAAACGTCTCTCGTCAACGTTTTGACTGTAGGTTTGGTTAATGAGTACCCTCTCAAGCTCTCGCTAAGGTTTCGTCTTCACAGGCCGGCCAGTTCTCTGAAGAAATGGTACCCACAGTGTACGTGTCGTATTCACACTATACCTAAACATGTTTTAGGGTGCTAATGATGTGCTTTCGGTTGATTCAGTGGGTGAGTCCCATTGGAAGTCTGTTTGGACTGCACATCCTGCTCACGTATACCGCAGATTCAACATGAAGAAGGTCAAAAAGGGAAGCGTTACGATTAAGCTGTGGGACATTGGAGGGTAAGACTGTCATGTGTGATGCCTTTGATTTGGGGTCAAGACACTGACTCATGGCTTGTATACAGACAAGCGTAAGCGATCTGGACAGACTTAAAGGTTTGATGCCGTGCTAACAGGTGTTGTACTAGTCGATTCCGTAGTATGTGGCAGAGGTAAGGCGCCTCAGGCTCCAGACACACGTACACCGAATTGCAAGATACTGACAGGTATCCACTATAGGTACGCAAGAGGTGCCAACGCAATCCTGTAAGTCGCACCTTCCCTCTTAGCGACCCGCCATGAGCCACCTGTGGATCTTCTCGGGGAATCTGGCTGGCTCCAGCTCTTCCTTCGCTTGCCACGTAGAGCAGGCGCTCGCCGACAAGACCTACCAAGCTAACACTGATACTATACCAACAGCTTTGTGGTAGACTCAGCAGACGCTTCCCTACTTGAGACTGCGAAAGCGGAACTGCTTGCCCTTATAGAGAAACCAGAGCTTGCGGGAATACCCCTGCTTGTCCTTTGCAACAAGAATGATCTGCCGGATGCGATGAAAGCTGAAGAATTGATTGACAAGCTGTACGTCGGCCTTAGATTTTTTTGGAAAGGATCTCGTTAACCGACCTTTTTGCCTTAGTGAACTATCGAAGGTCTCGGGTCGCGAGTGCAGGTGTGTCACTCTTAGCTCTTGGCAAATTACGAATGAACTTGAGCTGAGCCGACTGCTCCGCTACAGCATCTACTCTATATCATGCATGAACTCGACGAACATCGATATAACACTTGACTGGCTCACCAAGCGAGCATAGCTTAGCATATCACATACACGCAACTTCCAGTTCACCCTACGCGCGTGCCTGATCTCCTATGTAGCCTGTTTCTACTAGAAGTAGCGATACTGTACAACAACATACACTGCATCCTCTATCCACTTTCATGATGTTGATACACTAGCCTTTTGCTTGCAAAGACTCCGGAAGCGTGTGATGGTGTGGCGATTCCTCATCCTGTAATCACCTGACTACTGCTACGCTATAAAGAGAGCGAGTCCCCATTTTTGCCTATGGATTCTTTACCTTATCAGCCTATAGAAGTCAAGATTTGAGTGCCAGTACTTACAGATCAGCTTGTCAATTGAGGCACTTTAAACTAGGTGCCATCCATAGTGGGCTTCACATCGTCCATACTCGAGTCGCGAGTGTCTACTGCAGGTGAGATTTGTTTCGACTGGCTTTCCTGTTGCGTACCAGCTTGCGTAGGCGGGTTCGGAGCAGGCGAGGCTGCCGTAGAAAGTGTAGGAGCAGGAGTGGCAACAGCAGGAGGTGCCGGTGTTTGCGATCCTTCCTGAGTAGGTTGAGGCGTCGGTCTATGGGGCACAGCGGGCGTAGGCGGCTGCGATACGTTCTGCTGTTGGGGCTGCTGACCTTGTTGAGTATGCTGTATGAAAGGCGCTTGCTGTGTCGCCTGCATGGGCTGTATAGGCTGCAGTGGATATTGCGCTGGTTGTTGAGGAGCTGCGTGCTGCGTAGGTTGAGGTGTCGCTTGTGGAACTTGCTGCTGTTGTATTGCCTGATAAGCAGGCTGTTGCAAAGATTGCTGATGCTGTGCATATTGGTGGTGTAAAGGCTGCTGCTGATGATGCACAGGCTGCACATTCAAGAGAGGTCTCGGAGGTCCATTGACCCAAGTTGCAGGATACGGTCGTATCCAGTCGATAGGTCTTGGATCGCTATTTTCGTCATCAAGCACGACCGCCACTGGCTTGTAGATGACTCTTTTTACGATACGAGGTGTACTGTCCCATGTTTCAAGCCCTGTGCGTAATATTACTGATTGGCCGATTTCATACTCTCCACTGCTCGGTGGTTGTCCAGGCCTGTGTACGGTACGCTTCAGTTCACAATACCCAGCAACACGTGCAGACGCAGTGACGGGATGGCTCACAAAGACTGGTCCACGCTCGCGAACAGTCTCACTCTTCTGTTATTCCCTGGTCCAACACTGTCGAGAAGACGTCTCGTTAGATGCTTCTCTTACGCAAAGCATGGTGCCTGTTCGCACCATTCAAGATTCCGCTCTCGACAGAACTGGCAGCTGAAGTGAGCACAGGTATCAGCACAGAACGATGACTTGGAACCAACAAGATAGCTTACGCTTCTGCTAAGCTCGTTCTTGCACACTGGACAGCTTGCACGCGGCAGTAATCTGCGGAAGATGGCACATGTCAACAAAGCTCTTCAGTCGAGTCGATCGTCATGCTTGCACACGACAAGCACGCGTGCATGCTTGCAATCAGGGCAACAGCAAGCAAGTGTGCTTAGGTCCCATTGAGCATTATTAAGACTCACCACATGCCAGTTCAGACAATGGAAGGCCACCTGCTCCGTACTCCCAGTTCGTATTCGCCTCTGGCACCAAGCCAGAAGACGCAGCTGCAAAAGCTCCGAAGACCATGTTGGCTTCTTGTTGATTGCGAAGAGCTTCCCCAGCTGCGTCGTCGAGCGCAGACTGCTGCGGACGCCATGATGATGTGGAGGCTGTCGGGTCCATGTCTGCTGCGATGCAGTATTTGTTTCGGAAGAGGCAAAAGAGCAGGCGGCCGTGAAGCTGCTGTTCACTCAGAATATGTGCATCAGGCAACAAACAGCGGAAGGCAGCAACAACTCAAAGCAATGACGAAGTGTCTTATTTACTGGATACATATATAATCCGAGAACATTTCTGTTGTGTTTTAGGCTCATCAAGGCTGCTATGGTGACAACGTTTTTGACGGGACATGGCTGAATTTCGGTCTGCCCATGCCCGATGAGTGCCGTATCGGCTTTGCTATATTCAGATTGGATGGTGACACTTTCCATCTTCAGACATCATATGCTACACGAGCTCCTGCGAAGACGTATGGGTAGCCAGCTTGGTACTGTGAAAGCCGCACAACAAGTCAATCTCAAGACGTTCACCATGAAATACGGTGGACTTACCCAGTTGGTGAATGTCCTTCTGCCTGCGACTCGAGGGATTGTGGCTGTAAGACGTCAATGAACGACTTGTCAGCACGTTGCAGAGCTACTTGCACGGTTCTGCACGCACCAAAGCTTCCACCCAGCATGATCCAGTGGCAGCCATCGAAGAAATCTTCGGAATAGCCAGGGTATAGTTCGGAAGTGCGCCATCCTTCATAGGCTGCAAATTCGGTGGAGCACCATTCCCAGACGCCTCCGTTGGATGCGCCAGTCTTGCTGCCGTCTCGTTTTGAAGTAGGTAAGCGAGCACTGTTCGCCGAAAGCAAGGCAAGTCGGTCAGCCGCTATGCCCAGAGACACAGAGCGAAGACCATCAACTTACGGAACGGGGTGCCAGTTTGCGAAACCAATGTTAGCTCCGACATGATCTACAGGATTGTCGACATTGAATCTCCTCAATTCAGGCTCGGTCGGTAACCTTCCACCGACACTTTCAGCATAAGCAGCCAGCTGCTTTCCAGAGGCCATCAAAGGCCAGTCCGCCGCAATATCGATAGGCACCAAGCTAGGTGCTGTGAGTACTTTGATTGAGACATTGCCATCGCTTCCGACAGTCCACGAACCAGGAAGATATTCTTGTTTCTCTTCTGAGCTTTTGCTTTCCCAGAATTTGAGGTAGTCACTGTTGCTGATTGGCAAAAGGGAGACTTTGAAAGCAGGTACATTGACAGTACGCTTTGGCGATTCATTGTCCCATCCGAAGGTATGAGCAGGGTCATACGGAGTCTGCTCGTCCAGATGGTCAAAGTCATCATGCCCAATCTCGACTGTTGAAGCGGGATAGGTGACGGTGGTATTGGCTGAGCTCCGCTTTTCAGAGGCCACTTGTGCTCTCCACTGAAGAGCAAGAGCTTGCCAGTCTGGGGTAGTAAAGCCTGGTGCAGGTCTGAGCTTTCCAGGCTGAATTTGAGCACACATGCTGTAGAGATTGCAAGTAGACTGATCAGCACAGATTCCCTTCCAAGCTGACCTGTCAAGTTGTTTCTAGTAACTTACTAGAGCAAAGTCTCCAGATGCATGACTTCATGCTCATAAACCATCTGCAATACTCGAACAAGTCTCATATCGACTTCCTTGTTATCTCTTCCGTCTAGCTTCTCTTCATAAACGCCTTGCAGACGAGCACGGACCCTGTCTCGGTATTCGACGATCTCTTCGACAGCAGGCCAATCCTCCATCTTGGTTGGCACGACTGAATGAGCATGCACTTTAGATGGGTCTTCCATGTTTGGATCGATACCTCGCTCAAACATCTCAGGATAGTGAGCAGGTTCCGTAAAAGGCCGCTTGGTGTAGCGCTGGAAATTGCGCGTGCAAAAAGTCAGACTTGCGCTTGTCTCGAACCATTGAGTCACATTGTAGACATACACTCAGCTGGATATCCAAGAACCCTGGGATGTGACCTAAGTAGAAGAGACAGATATGTCTCAAGTCGATGGGTTTGGAATGAAGGAGATCCCTCGGAATCATAGATAGTGTCTAATGACAGTCAAAGGATCAGCAGGCTTCCTGGATAGGCGAGTTTGGGGGAGCCCGCCTGGTGACTCACCACCGAATCCCAAGCAGACCATAATCTATCCCATTCCTCCAGGGTAGGCAGCCCAAATGGATTCTGCCCTTTTTCAACCGTCTCTAGCGTACTAGGGAAGTGGAAGGGTGCTTTCTCAAGTAAATATAAATGATAGGTACCAGTGACTTTATCATCTGTCCATTTCTGAACGAGTCTCAGACCTGCACTACTGAATAGCTTGAGCGCTTCTAGATCTGTATATTTGTAGCTTCTTTCGATGGCTATAAGTTCATCTTTCTCGAAGGTGACATTTTCAGACTTGCCTTCCTCGGTGGGAAGGGAGATGGTGAATGTATCCTTAGCTCTAAGGTATGCTTCGTGTCTTCCTTCTCTTGAGTTGTATCGGTTTGCATATTCGAATTGATCCTTATTGAGGCCAACTTCATCACCTAGTATACGACTGACGTGTTCGACTCCATTTAGTATGAAAGCTCTCGTTACGCCAAGAGAGTCATTGTATGCTTTCTCAATGGTAGGACCATCATCACATCCATCAATGCCAACAAGGAGTGTATCTCCTACTCTCATGGCTTCATTGCTGATCTTCTTGAGGAAATCGGCACCTTCTTCACGGGAATAGTTGCCAATGCTGGAACCTAGGAAAAGGATGTTCTTTCGCTCGGAATGGATAGTGTCCGTGTCGTCTAATTTGCCTTGCTTGAGATAAGGCAGTGCATCATCATAAGAGGCGCAAATACCTCTAGCGATAACTTTCTTCTCGCCCACTTCCTCCTTTTCGGTCGCCTCGTTATCTACTTCAGATTCAGAAGAAGTAATGGAGGTAGTAACTGCATCGGGTATAGTGTTCTCCAACTGGTCAAGGGTAGAAACCAATTGACCATGTTCAAGATCAAGAGCGTAATAATTAACTTTATCAAGAAGGGATTCTGAGAGGATGGTATCTGAAATAGCCTGTAGCAAAACTGAAGTCTTCTTCAATGATCCAGCTCCTAGCTCGATGACTGAGCCTGTTGTCTCGGTACTTGTAGTGGACGTATCGTGCAAGCCTAGACTACCATTGACGCTTTAGGCGAGAAAGGAAAGATCAGCCAAGTCGTCATGGCTTGCATACCGGACCGGAGCAGATTTTTAACTCACCCGTAGTTGTTCTTACCAACGCGACCATCGCCCCTGGTCAAATCAAGGCATCCGATTTCGTCAGCCAGTCTTCCAGGCATCGCAAAAGGCAGAACTGGACACTCACCACTTCTCCCTCAAAGAAGGCAGGCTCTGAAAGCCCGAATCTTTACTTCCAAATCCAGTATCTTCGGTATCTTCAGACGAAGCTCCGCCTCCTTCTTCACTGGATTCAGAGTACGTTCCATCAGGTTCATCTTCGCATGACGAAGCTGGTTCTGAAGAACTTGAATGTGAATTCGTAGGACTAGATGTCCGTTTGCTAGTAGTATTGTACGATGAGTTGATCATTGCTGATGTTGATGAATTAGATGATTGAGATGCGAACAGACGACGGGCCTGAGTGTCGTACATTTCCAGACGCAAGTCGACAGTATACACGTTTGGCAGGTAGTATCGTTGGGTGGGGTACGAGTTTCAAGCGAAGCGGGGGTTCGAAGGAAAGAGCGGAGGACCAAATTCGGAGAGATCGTGGGCGATTCGGAGTAGTCGAAGGTTATTTGGTTTGGGTGTTTGCGAAATCGATACAGACGTACCACGATGCGGAGTAAATGGAGAAAGCAAGAGGTCAGGAACACCGGAAATTTGCCCCGCACTCTGATACTGAAGAGGCACAGAGTACGGTGCGGTACGGTAGAGCGAGCATTTACTTACGATATCGCAACCATGAGTTCGTAAGATACTCAATTCAGAATTATAAAGGTAATAATCGTCCGTTTGAGTGATGTCGTCGTATATGTCTAGGCCTAACGCCGTGTCGTAAGGAAAGCGAGTGATGCAGGAAGTGGGCCGGAGTGAAGCACGTGGAATTGAAGTGGAGAGTTTCGAAGTTGTGGGTGTATTTGGACGCAGAGACGGAGGTCAAGGCGTCAGTGCGTGCGCTCGCGTTACACTGGAGCTCCAGCTTCTATGTTCCTGTCGATGTATCCATTCGCAATTGATGCCCGCAAGGCCGCGCATGCATTCGCCGATCATCATCACCACTCACCTTTATGGTCATAAAGCACCACTGTAGAAGCACAATCAATCAGTTACGCAAGCTTCTAAGTAAATACGGGTTCACGAGCTCACTAGTAGGGATAGTCTTTGTATATTTCCAATCTTCATCCTGTTTTGTATTTCCAGGAACTTGAACTTTACTTGCCTTAAGGCCTTGAATGATGCTTTCCTTGAGCGAAAGAGGAGGTGGGGACGTCACATCGTCTTGAGCGGATGATGGTGATTCAGAACGAGAAGCTCCTCCATCAGGTGCTGTTCGTAGATTAAGTATGCTGACCATTGTTGAGAATGTTCAGACTTGTAATGTGTAGTTGAATGTGGGGAAAGTCAAGAGAAGCTTGAAACGTGGTAATTGTCTACTACCGTAGGTACTGTGTGGATCTTCGGTATTTCCAGCAAGCGGCTGATTTGCCCGTGCGCTTGCTTTTCTTGCTTGCTTACTTTCCCGTCACTATTTCGGCCAACTTTATGATGCAAGTCGCCGAGAAATACTCTTACTTTCTCTTGGGCACGCCTGTTCCTGGCAGACTGATCACCAGT
This sequence comes from Cystobasidium slooffiae, assembly GCA_019775285.1. Classification (NCBI taxonomy): domain Eukaryota; kingdom Fungi; phylum Basidiomycota; class Cystobasidiomycetes; order Cystobasidiales; family Cystobasidiaceae; genus Cystobasidium; species Cystobasidium slooffiae. The sequence continues at coordinate 1,203,571 of JACWFZ010000007.1, forward strand.
TTCCAGTCTTGTTAGTTGCTTCACTGTACGGTGGTATGATGCAGTAATGATTGACGTTGGTGGCGTCGCAATGCTAAATATCGATGCCAGTGGCCGAGAGTCGGTTCAACATATGCCTTTGACAGTGGGATTGACATGGAGCCCCGAGACTTACAGGAACTACTGTTACTCCCTTATACTCCCGAGAATAACAGTGGGTCAGGCACTTGATGAAAGTGACTGTAGTGTTTAGATAGAATGGTAGGCAGGGAATAGTAATCAGTCGCTTAGATCTGACCTACAGCTGCTACCAGGTATAATCGATGGAAGAGAGCAGAGGAAAAAGGCAGCCACTTAAAGTGCAAGGAAAGACTCTCTCCAGGCTGTCCAACAATCCCTTTGACATGTCCCTTGGCTTGACACTTGCACCAGCTGACCTGCTATGACATTGCCGGACTGGCACTGTTCCTTACACAAGGTAACTCTAAATAGTAAAGTGAGAAAAGCGTGACCTCAGATGTAACCCGCGAGTATTTGCCACTACTCCATGCCCTGTAGCCGGTGTTCTTATCGTATGACTTTCAGAACGGCTGTGCTGCAGCGTCGCGACACTGACAGGCAGCAACCCATCCATGCATCCAGTCAATCTGTCAACCATATTCCAGCTCTCCTCCGGGTCACCCTTTGGCGGGCGTGTGTGTGTGTGTCTTCGGATTCTTAGAAGGCAATCGAAACCGCGAATGCCTCACGATAGTGATGAGCGTGGGAAGACAGCAATGGCTTAGTTGGCAGTACTATGACAGTATGCAACGATGAAGAGAACTTTACTGCTACATACTTAGTATTGTGTACAGTCTCGCATTCCTGCGTGAGCCTGAACCTTGACTCTATCCGATATGATAGATTGCCCTGCTCTTTTCAGCCTGTAATCCGAGGCATGCTGCTTTGCATGCGCGTTTGTTGCTTGCTCGCGCTTTACTCTACTCATCATAACGTCAAACATACACAGATACAAGCAGGTCTTGATCTCAGTCTTGCACTTCGCTGTATGTGGTTTTGCTCCTTCTCCTTCTCGTCTATCCACTGCTGACTCTTTCCTTGTTATTCTTCCCACCCGTCGCTGCGCCGTGCATTTCCATTTTATCGACACGCCTCCTCAACCGCGGCCACGACGGTAACAACTGAAACATACTTTGCTTATCTGGTACAGGAGCGATAACTACTACTACACATACATAAGCTACATAGTACATATACACATCACACCATGCTTGCTATACTAGGAGCCGCCGCTGCTACTCTAGCTCTAGCACCTCTCTTTGCAAATGCTCAGCTTGACAGTCTGAGAGGCACCATTCCTGGTTCTCTTCATCAATGCGAGGTGGGTCGAGGCACGCCTTATACAGCATCTTGTTATCGTCTAGTCTAACCTTTGCTCCTCTCTCTCTCGTTGCTGTGTCGTATTACAGAACACAAACATGTTCTTCTTTGACAGCTCCAATTCTCGGTATGCACGCGTCTCCCTCTCTTGCGCCATGATGCCGATGGATCAGTCAAGCGGCATAATGCAACAGTCGACTTTTGATACTGACTTCTGTTCTCCACCTCTCTTTGCATCATTGCTGTTCCCTCTTGCCTTTCCCTCGTCGCCGCCATACTCCCTCACCCTGTCACCACGTGCATGGATGACCTAACAAATACAGCCCTCTCACCGTCCTCTTCCTAGATCCCGACAATATCCCTTCCTCAGCACGAAGTGGCACAGTCGAGTTATCCGACGCAGCAGGATATTCACCACTTCAAGTAATCCAAGGAATCGATACACCCGATGCAGCTCAATACAATTTTGTATTGGGCTTAGAAGCAGGTCAAGAATTTGAGGTTTTCGCTTTCTTGGAGAATGGTCAGGGTAAAGCTTTGAGCTTGACTAGAACTGTTACTACTGCTCTTCCTGGTGCTACAAGTTGCTTGGGTGATGTTCAGACTACGTGAGTTAAGCGTTTTCTTCCTTTCTCTAGCTTTGGTTTGGTGGTACATGGCCAATAGCTGACGCCTTCAACCACGACATATTCGTTCCTTCATCTCTCTTTCTTGATTTGCAACTTGTTCACATGCATTCAAATTGTGCCCCTCTCCCTCCCTTCCCATCGTCTTGCTGCTCTATCCCTTCCCCGATAATAGCGTCAGCGGCGTCGATGCAGCAGCTACTACACCAGCCTCTACCTCATCCACCGAAAGCAGCTCTAGCGCTCGTCGAACAACGTGAGTCTACTCTTCCTCTGTCTCACTGCACAACCTCTTTCGGGGCGGGAGCAAAGATCGTTCATCGCGTACTTACGACAGCTTCTTTCTTTGCCTTGTTGCCGTTTCTTTTAGCTCCTCGTCATCATCTTCCTCTTCTTCATCTACTCGATCTACTTCGACTACACGCGTCACAGCGACAGCTACACCGTAAGCATTATCTCTTTGACCACTACTACACGCTCAGTTGCGCGTCGTGGTCGTCGTCTTCGTCGTACATCAAAAGACTGATGACCTGATTCCCTTCACCGATTCCAGCAGCTCAACATCCGCTGGCCAAGCTGATGCAGCTGCTCTATCCTCCCTACCTACCGGAGGTGCAACATCTAATATGATGGTCAATGGAATGCTGGTGCTAGTCGCTTCATTGGCTGGTCTAGCTATGCTCTAGAAACGTCTTCCAAGTCTGAGTATAAAGCGCCGGCCCTGCTCAAAGTTACACGTGTGGACTTGGAATGTATCGCTGTGAAATGCGGCATAGTCCAAGAGTTCACAAGTGAATGAGCATACGTCAATCGCTGAGCCATGCGCCATGTCATAGAGAAATTTGCCTGGCAAGTCATCATTTAATCGAAACCCTCCTCTGTATTCCACCACTATGGACATTATCATTTCGTTGTCGGGTTTTAGAGTATCAGTCAAAGTCATCAACCAGTATACCACACTTTGAAAGGCCACCTGATCAGCTTTCACAGGCCATTACCTGCGTATGGAATAAGCTTGCGAATATTTCACGTCTACTTTCAGGATTGACACACTAGGGAGACGCGCTTTCGTTTGCTTTGTTAGATCAAGGTCAGTGTGGCGGACCGCAACGACCTCTGCCGACCTCCAAAGAAAACTTGTACGATAGAGCTTCAGATGATCCTGCTTTACCGCGTTCTCCATCCTTACAGAGGGTGTCCAGAATTCATGTGCTCGCACTGGTGCGCTGTCGAAGTACCCTGCTTTGTCATCCATCCTGCATGCCAATGACCACCCGCGATCAGACGCGACAGATTCGAGGGAAGAGGGCTCTTCCGGCTTCTAATTTCTGAGACCCATGATGAGCCATTATATTATCAACATCATCATATACTACGGAACTAGAAGCGTGAAATAGGGCCTGCGCTGACATTCGGGTCCTGAAAATATTGCTGACATGTCTGGAGGATGATTGTCCCAGTTTATTGGCATGACAGGCAGCCGCAGTGACTTTTCTTCATCGTCTTTGCTGATCCTTTACAACAGCAGGATACAGACTGAAGAAGCTTCTCCTTACACGAGACATGCACGGTACTCAATCAACAGTTGGCAAGAAGAGAAGCCATTCACCTCATTTCGAGAAGCGTCGTGCTGTCAAAACTTCAAGTTCGAGATCACAACAGGAAGAAAAGCAGAAGAGGATGGAAGATCTCGCAAAGCGGCAAAGCAATAGTGACAGTAGTGACGATTCAATGCAATGGCAAGCAGTAGCTTCAGAATGGAGAAGATGCGACACAATGTATCTTAGCTGGAGTGGTGGCCACGGACCCTTCAATCTGAACGCGACATCTTACCCGGATGGTGTCGCTTACGGGTCAAACGAAGGTGCTCTGTCGTGGCAGATTGCCTATCTTATTGGCAATCATAACTATGAATGGACAGGTTAGTACACTTTTTCTCACATGGATACGCTGGTTTCCTCGTTGAAGATGCCGACGCGCCTGCTCTTTCTGCTTCTCGAATCCCGCTTGATCGCATATATGATGATGCAGCACGAGCGCCGCCAAATACGACTTTCTACTTTGATCTACAAGACACAAGCACAGGAGAAGATATCGGACAGCTTCTTCCAATTCACATCAATGGTCAGTATGCGGCAGGCCTTTCTTCCTGTCAAGTCGATTACGACGGCGTCACTACACCATCACCTACCGCGGTCACAGTCATGGCGACTTCATCCTCTTACGCTAGTCAAGGGACGTCCTCTTCTTTAGTGAACGGTTCTTGGAATACTACGACACCAGACTCTGAAGCTGAAGGCAACAGCTTTACATCGCAATCTTCCCAGTCTGATTCAAGCACCAAAGCTCTACATGCGGGAATCATCATCTTGTCATTGGCACTAGCCGGCATGCTCTTCATGCAATATCGATTAAGGAAACGGCTAGCTAGATTGCAGAAAGGGCACTCAACAGTAGGAAGGTGGATGAACCATCATGATCTTGGTTTTGGCGGTGTGAGCAGCAACAACAAGCGGCATCAAGATTCTGCAGATGAGTCAGCAAGCAGTGAGACAGGACAAGATATGAGGCCTATGTCGAATACGAGCAACTTATACGCAACGAGTGAATCGAGTGGCCGACTCTCAGCGTTCTTCGAGCATAGATCTGTTTCACGAAACGGCAGGCCATCATCATCATCTACATCACGTGACTTGACGACGCGTCGTCTTTCCTTGTCTTCCTCAGACGATGACCCATTCGGTGACGGAGCACAAGAGCCAGCAGATGCAGAAGAGCTAGACGAAGATCTGTTACATAGATCAGCAAGTCAACAGAAACGCTACTCTCAAGCAGAAAGTGCGATATCAGACTCGAATACTGCAACTTCAGGTCGGGTATCGTCAGTCGCGCCTTCGGATCAGCTCTCTTCAGTTGGCAACGTATCAGTCGTCAGTGATGATCATTATCATCGCAATAAGGCATTTACTATCACGCAACAGGGTGGAGGTATCGAAGGTTCTACAAAGGGCAGGCCATTCTTAGAGCCGCATCTGGCTCTCCTCGATAGCAGAAGATAACCGCACTTCTTCGCAACGGGATCTGCATAAAGCTCGGGGATATTGTTAAAGCAGCAAAGACCTTGCCTTCTCTTCACGGGCCAAATTCTTCTTCGATTTTCCCGGACAAAGTCGAGATTGAATGGGTTGCATCCGGCATCCTCTCAACCAAATCCACATACAAACCGACTTTGTCCTAATGAGGTCGTTGCAGGTTAGATCATCTACCGTGCAACCCTCCTTTTCTGACAATTCAACATACTGTAATCGGAAGGTGTGAGCCGGGGCACTCGTTCGCTGTCTACCTAATGGGAGCCTGGAGACGAGCTCGTCCGTAATTGTGACCATGCGAATTCAACACCGTCGAAGTCATCCTGCAGTGCACGAAAGGCGAGCGCTCGCTTTTGATCGACAGCCAGAGAAGGTGCCTCAATGCAGCACTGTCAACCTCACATGGCAAGGAGGCGAGCCACCCTTCACTTTACTTGGAGAGCGGCGGTCAAGAGGTGTACGAAAAGACTCGGAAGAGGTGGTGAGGTGGATGATAGCTAGCAACCTGCAAGAGAGGTGTTTTAACTGGACAGGTGAATATTTGCCACTCTGCCGCGGGCTTTACACGTACTTAGCTGAAGGCCCCTTGATAGCTGCCGTATCTGATGATGCCGACATTGAGGTATTATGTGTAGATTCTTCAGTATCCGACAAGAAGACTGCTAGCGAGCATGCAGCGGCGCCGCACGTCCACTTCAAGATTGCAAGAAGCTCGGGGGAGAATGGGCGCGCATGCTTGGACAACGATAATAACATCACATTCAAGACCGGACCAAATCTGCAGCGGAGGCAGGAGACATCTGAGGCTTTCGGATCTTATGCTCCACCTTGGCTCGGCAAGGTCTCTTCTCTTGCAACCAACCCGCATCAGCAAGGCACGGTGGTCGGCATGTCGGTGGCCATCGCAGTGCTCTTTCTTGGCTTTGTCATCATGCTCTGTCTCTATGTCCGTTTACGAACCAAAATCAAAACTACGTGTAGTGTCAAGAAGACTCTTGCCGCTTGGAGGGAGGGAGATCCGCGTTCGATAGGAGGATCTGTATCAGACCATACGCCAGCAGGCCTATCAGGGCCGAGAGAACTGCCCCTCCGAAGCATGTACAGCAGGCTGTTCGGACATGCAATCAACAGACAAACTGAAGATGCAGCTTTCAATGTGGAGAATTATCTGCACATCTTCAAGCAGCTCAGCGAAGGCAGCAACTTCTCAAACTCCACAGCTGCATCTCCGCCACATCCAGAAAGAGCTCCTCTAACTCTGCCTCCAGATATAGCGCGCAATTCGTCTATTCCTGTTATACACACACCTCAGCGCCAAGCCGACGAAGAAAGCGAAGTCGTTATTCCACCACCGCCAGTACATGATGCTAATCTACAAAGGAAGATTCTAGCATGGGAGTCTACCTTTGTACCAGCTCGACATCTATCAGTCGCGCCTTCAGAACATGCATCTACAGTAGGAGGCTTCTCAGCTATCAGCGATGAACACTATCATCGGAGCAAGGCCAGTACTATGTCTCCCGGTGACAGCATCTCCCCTACATCGAGCAGAAATCAAGCCAAGTGGAAGTTACTCGCATCATCAAAGACAGCAACAGCAGCTGCTGTGGGGTCTGCACAACGTTGATCTTCAGCTGTTACATGTAAAATTTTGCATGTTTGCGTGCTTCATCAAAGCAATCAATCGCTCGGTTCCTCTTTCTCCCTGGTTCGTTGTCTTGAGATCACGGTGCTTTCTCTCCTGTACCGTATGCAATCATATCGTCCGTACTTTGACGACGTAGGAAGATCCGCGCACTTTACTATCCCTACTCTTCTTCTTCATGTTACACTCGTGATGTTCATTCCAGGTCCGTCGGAAAGCTTGCGACTTCCTTCCAGGTGATGCTTTGTGCGGAAATGTGGCGTCAATTCGCCATCCCCGAGGCTTCCCTTTGACCTGTTTTGGAATGCATCTCGCCGACAAGCGACCAAAGAGCCATTCAGAGCAATGACCAATAGCAACGAGCCTCGTCATTCGGGAAAAGACGTTTAACGTTCTTCGTCTCAATGGCCGCATGACTGAGTTTACCTTCGCACCGCGTGCGCGATTGCCTGGAATCCCGTCCCAACTCGACTCGATGAAACGACATCGCCATGGGAACAGGGCTGAAACGTCAGATGTAGCTTGGGACTATGGGAGCATACCTGGCGAATCAGAACAGTGCGATGTTGTTAGATTGAGGTGGAGAGGTGGAACGCCGCCTTTTCAGCTGCATGGTGCGTGGTGGCCGGACGATAGCCCTTTGCTGGAGGAGGATACCGTGAGACGGTGGGAAGTTGCTGTCGGACTTGAAGAGCGGACATATGATTGGACTGGTGAGTTGACTATTGCTTTCAGCCTTCAGCCTCGACATGAGTAGCGCACGAGCTGCGAGAGCCATGAACGACCACAAGCTCACCAAAATCACGTGACCTTTTGCTTTGGCCCTTCCATGGACTCTGATATTCATAGCTGCGATTCCGAGCAATTCGAGTCTACGTATAATCGTCACCGATGCTTCGGCTATTGAAGATCTTCCTTCGACTTCCTATCTCCTTCTTCATATTGGCGCACCCATCAGCAAGACCGCCCTCGTCAACGGACAAGCATGGTGTATAGCGGAAGATTCAAGAGCAGTAGAAGCCGTACCTGAGGGTCGAATAGCCGAAACTCGACTCATGTTAGCTGGAGCCGAAGAAAGTGGTAGCAGTGACGCAGCAGCAGCAGCAGCACGGCCTGTGCTGGCAGCATGGGCGCTATCAGCTCAAGCTGGATACTCAATCTCCAATCCCTCGCCGCAAGTTATCACTGGCTTGAAAGCTGGACTCATCTCAGCCGCTGTCGCGCTGCTGGTCTTGCTTATTCTTTATATCAATTTGAGGAGGTGGTCAGCTAGGAAACGGAGCTCACCCTCGCAAAATTGGTCCGCAAGATATCCCGCTCCAAGCAGTACCGATAGGCTGCAAAACTCCACCTCACAAACTCATCAGCAGAATTCACTTCTTCCCGCGGATCGACGCGTTTCGAACACCTCAGGATCTCAGAGGCACGCTCAAGGTGACTCTCATTCGAGTTACGCCGTGCACCCGCTCCTTCTCGCTCCGCCTAACACGGAAATCAGTGGTCGTTCGCATTATCAAGCTTCGGAAGACCATGAAGAAGAAAGAGAGGAGGACAAGTGCAGGTCGCCAATTTCGCCGTTCAGTGCAAGGTCATTCAGGACTAAGAGTGAAAGAAGGACCACAATGACAAGTCAGCGTACACATCCGGGGACTATATTCTCAGAGACGTACACGTACAGCTTACCAGAGGGAGATACCGAGTCTGTAGCTACCAGAGGACCTCCGCCAACTATAGGCGGGATGTCCGTCGTAAGTGACGAGCATTATCACCGGACGAAAGCGTGTACTGTTTTTCCTGGAGGACGATGACGGAATATCCATCTATGATAGACGACGCAAGATGCTCGATTCCATCAGAGGTCTTGGAAGGATCCCAAGGCAACAAGGTAGTGTAGCATAGATTCGTCTTTTAATAGTAATAGTAATCAGACCTATATGCCAGTAATGAGATCTGAGAGAGAGAGCATATGTGCTTCTTTAGCAAGACGGAATAGGCTATCATCAGTCTAACGGCGGATATGGAGCCCCTGTTTTCGGCAAAGTCGGCAATCTAGACAATCGCATAACCAAAGCTTGATCAAAATCAAAGCAAGAAAGACCGAATCTCGGGCTTTGACTGCAGACTGGCGACAATGCAGCATTTGATCTGACTTGAAACACTTCACTTATCTGGCTGTGGTGTCTCTCCAATTGCCTGTGGGAGGCACTCTTCTCTGCAAATCTCGCCTGGGCAACACGGCCGACTCGACGCGGTCCCCATTTGCTTGCAAGCGACAACAATGGTAAAGGAGCGAGAAGTACTGCCGCATCAGCAGGAGCACGTCAAGCGGCACACAATAGACAAGCGACAAGCTACCACTAGCACGAATGATAGCATTCAATGGACTTCCTACCCTCAAGAATGGCGGCCGTGCGATGCGTTGAGCCTTTCCTGGACTGGTGGTCTCGCACCATACACGATAGCAGCCACGTGGTGGCCTGACGGATCAGAACAGAGTGCAGAGTTAGGTAGACAATGGCGTATCGTACAAGGAACTCAAGAGAACAACTACGAGTGGATGGGTGCGTACTCTGAGCGGAAAATCGCTGTTTCTTCGGGCAACATTTGATTGCATGATGGCCGAATGCTGACTAATCCGATTTCCTATCAATGTGTATCCATTCATTCAAACCTTCTAGTCAATGTCCCTGCGAACTCAACAGTTCATATAGACTGCTTCGATAGCTCAGCTACGCCTAGACTATCAGATACGATCAACCTACACGTCAATTTCACAACTATGCGAGGCTATAACTCGTCCTGGTGTCTCGAAGATGATCCATCAGCAATCAATGCGATTCCAGGTGTTCAAACAAGGAATATCTCTTCATCCCTACAAAGCGATAACAATGCACAAGCAGCTGCTGCTCCCGAAATCACGAAGTTCGTCTATCTAGACAATACATACGAAATCGATACTTTAAATAGTAAGATCAATGGAATATCGGCTGCAATGGCGATTTTTATCATTACTACTTTTATAATGACATTACTGTATTGGAGGACTAGACAGCGATTGAAAAGGATGGAAAAAGTCAAGAATTGGATGAATGACAAGTCGGAAAGGAGTTCATCATCTCCGAAGCACCTTGATGACAAGGATGTCGCGAATGAGAAGAAACCGTGGGAGAGTTTTACTTCGTCAGTTCAGCATAAGAAGGGAACCTTCTTCAACTTCGGCAATAACAACAAGAAGCCGACGCTGGCACCCATGTCGAGTGCCTTGATACTGCCCTATAACGGCTCGAATAAGGATCTCCCTTCTACATTCTACTCCTCAAATTCAAGCAACATCACTTCACGTGCGAGCGATAACAACGGTTTAACACGTGACATACACACACGTTTCATCAGCAGCAATAGTACGAACAGTGCCAATTATACCGAATCAGTGATGAGCAGCAGTAACCCATTCGACGACGACAAGAGTGCAAGCTCATCACAAAGCGGATACAACAGTCAACGTATGTCAAGAGCCGAAACGACGACTTCAGAAGCGCCGACGATAGCAACTCACAATACCACTGGCACTGCCGAATCTGAAGGAAGTCGCTTTTCGTCCTCTGCTGCCTCGGAACAGGCTTCTACTGTCGGCGGTGTGTCTACTGTAAGCGATGAATTTTGGTCACGGACGAAAGCTTCTACTATCTCGCCAATCACGCCGGCTAGCAGTAGTAGTAACGGTGCTGGATCAAAGGCATTCCTGATGCCGTTTGGGGGACGGTAGCTGCTCGACAGTCAGCGGTTGGGCTGTTGATTGTGTAGGTGAAGGTAGACTTGGATTGGAGTAGTAGTGAAGTCAAAAGGCGAAATAGTATTTGGCTTGGTAATCTGGAATACCGGCAGTAGGTCTATTGTATCATATGCAAGAGCTTTAGCGAGTCCCGCATAATTACATACATGTAAAGCAGTATTAGTAATAGCAAAGCAAGAAATAGGAGCTTCCACGCTTCTCCCACCCAAAGGACTGGGTTTGCATCGCTACTCGGTGTAGTGTACACTCCTCTATTCCATCTGGGAGGTGGAATCTTCACCTTCACTATCATCTCAGTCTCTCAAGACGCGTCTATCATATCGTCGCTTCACGTGCTCATCAAGATTTTCCCCCTATTTTGGAAATGTCGGCATCTCGGTCGGCACAGATGCACGCGGCGCTTGTAAAGGCAATTCGCATCTGCAGAACGGGATGGATACGGCAATGGAGTGACTTCTCTACATACCACTACTACTGCCATAACGTGTGCACATTGAGCTGCCTTGATCTCCGTGGTTTCTATTCACCTCTTACCCGCTCGAAAGTGCCGTCGTGCAGGCCCCAAGATCACACAACAAAAGGCTGGACCTTGCGATAGATACGGTACGGCAGGACATCATGCAACAACACCGTCAAGTGCTACCTAGGCAGCATCATACGCTGCAGTCACGCCAGTCGAGCAATGGGATACTCTGGAACGATATCCTGGTTCAGCCCTCGAGTCTTGCGCAGTGTGGGAACATCACGCTCTCGTGGAGCGGCGGAGTTGCTCCATACACGCTGGTCGGAAACTGGTGGGAGAGCTCGTCTGGGTACTCCGACAGCATAGCGAGACAATGGGTCATTGCGCAAGGCTTGCCAGATACTACATACCTCTTCACCGGTAAGTTCTCTAATCTACTTGTTGTCGAGGCGCCATCTGATTATAGTCGATCATCTTGTGTTTCTCGAATGCAGCCAATGTACCGGTGAATTCATCGCTTTCCATCATCGCTTTCGACAGCTCGTCCCGCTACTCGACTCCGCGCAGTTTTCAGATCGACAATAGCACACCCTTCGATAATGGGAACTGCGTCTACCAGCATCCTGAAGCTGTAGCTGCCTCGCCTGGAGTTTTGCAGGAGATCTACGCCGCTTCTCCAACAACTATAACGACGACATGGGCAGCTGACTATAACCCAGTACCGACATCAAGTTCTATGACCTCGTCATCTTCAGCTTCAACGCGTCAACTTCCATATACTATAGCTCCAACACGGAATTATACGATTGGAGGTAGTTCTTCCAATTCGACAATTGGCTTTGAATCTGGTCAATATGTTGATAGATCAGGCACCATCGCTGGACTATCTATATCAGTGGGAGTACTCTCCCTTGCTTTTCTTATACTTCTCTGCCTCCATATAAGACTCACGAGACGCTTTAAACGACTTCAAAGGAGTCAAGCTACACTTGGCAAATGGACAGATGCACGTCATGGACCAGAAGAGAAGGAAGAAAGCCGCGGCAAGATACAGGAAGATTCTACATGGGAGACATTCTCTAGCTCCATACAAGCTCCAGAGCAGTTGAAGTTGAAAAATAACACTACCCAAAGTTATAGTGGTACCTCACTATTTAGCAGTGGAACAAGCGCAAGTAGACTCTCTTCCTTTTTCGAAAATAGATCAGCTTCACGCACGGGCAATACGGCCAGTGTCAACGAGCAAGCAGCAACACGCCAAAGTACGACAAGTCGGGCCTCTTCAGCTACCACGAGCAATCCATTCGAAGACTATAGCGAAATTGCGAGCTCATCAGGTCATACCGACAGCAACGACTATGATCACGAAGAAGCATCAAGTTCGAAGCGTTATTCTAGAGCTACTACTACTCTCTCAGATTCACATACTATCCAATCTGGAAGAAGTCACTTGTCATCTGCTCCTTCTGAACAAGCTTCAACTGTAGGAGGCGTATCTGCTATCAGTGATGATCACTATCATCGTAGGAAAGCTTGCACTATTTCTCCTGCTACACCGACTGCGAACACGTATGGCAGTGGAAATGACTTCTTGAGACCTACTTGAGCTTTTGCATAGTGTTTGTATTCCGTGAATACTATCAGTTGAATCAGTATGGAGTATGTGAGAGCGGTTTAAGAAGTCTTTAGAGAGCTTTGGGATAGCAAGTCTTGTATCATACAAATTCGCGGGAATCAGATAACGTGTATATAGTGTAAATGCCTCGCCGGAGCGAAACATTATACAGGTGGACCGAGCAAAATCAATCTCAACGCCCTAGCCTGAGTCAATGACTTAAGCGCGAGGTCCAGCAGGTCCTTTGCGCGTGCTACCCGCTAGGGTCCTCATGAATAGCATGGCATTCATTCAACGATACATAGACGGAGTAGTTGATTAGAAACAACACACTCTAACAATTCTCGCGTTCATCCGGGCTCTCAATCTTTGGCGTTTCTCCATGAAATATTGCTACAAAGTATTGTCGTAAAGATTGCGTAACTGAGAAAAAAGGCCGAATAGACGAAGTCGATACACTGTAATTTTTGAAAAGGTAGACATTGACTGGACCCGGCTACGAGTCTCTTGATTGTTGCATGGACGTGCGACAGGCAAGCACGAACTAGACTGGCAAAGGCGGTACTGTCGAGGAAGTGGAAGTGCTCCGAGCTTGCGTTTGTACCGGCGACAGCGCCTGAGGGTTGGCACCAACAGCTGCTGAGCCGTCTCCTTGAGTCGTCGATGCTTGCTGTCTTCTACGCCTTCTCCTCCTGAGCCTCAGCCTACTCTTCTTCTGCTGTCCTTCACCTTCACCAAGCACTGCCCTCTGACACACTGGGCATCTGCCACTAGTCTGTAACCAAGGAGCCAGACAATCTTTATGTATCGAATGTCCACAAGGCAATAATGTGAGTGGTTCTAATTCTTCTAGAGCTTTATCTCGTTCTTCAGGTGGTGCAGTAAGTAAAGGAGGCGGCTCATAATCGGATAGACAGATTGGACAACTGCTCAGATTGTCAGGAAGTGGATGGAGGGGATATTTTGTTGGTACATAAAGTCCGTTGGAAGTAGCTTGCCCTGCTTCAGCTTTTGAAAGTGCATCGCCGGCTGGTGTAGCTCCTCTTTTGCGCTTGAACAGGATGCGGACGAGATGACGACGTCTTCGCGGTTTCAGTGCGGCCTTGTCATCTGCGGTCTTCGTTTCTGATTGTCCGGCTGGAATATTTCCTGGCTCTGCGACATGGTCTTTCCTGCTTTCAGATGGCTTCTCTGCTGTGCCGCTTTCAGGTGCTGTTCCCGCTGCTGACGATGAGGTCTTTTCTTGCTGTTCAGGCGCTGGAATATAGTAGACCGTGGGCAATGTCGCAATTTCTTCTTTTGTCAACGGACCAATCTCATGCTTCTTCTCCAGTCCTCCAAACAAGCGTAGAACGACAATAACGACTGTGAAGCAATTAAAGTGGCTTTAGCAGGAAGGTACCTGGAGTAGACAGAAAGGCTTGGCATTCGTAAAGTAAAAGGGAGAACTTACGAGGAAGGAAGAAGACGACTGCAAAGATGATGATTGCCAATTCGGCGACTCGGATATATGAGATGATAAGAATGGCAAGCGATGACCACCACATGTACGGACTAGTGTCTCTGCATTGACCACCTGAATAGACCCAGACATTGCCGAGGAAGAACCATACGAAGGAGAAGAGAGAAATGAGGTCGGAGGCCCTGATGAACGAAATAGGAATCAGTCAGGATCATGTTCATCGAAATGATTGCAAATGGTTCGGCACTCACGTCCTCAATCGAGCATCCAGGCGGGGATTGCCGATAACACGACGTGCTTCACGCCTTTGTCTGCTTTCCGGTGTGTCTTCTTCTCCTCGAGGTGGTCGACTGAATGAAGTCACAAGTCAGGCTCGTCAGTATGCTGTTCTTTCATCTGATATCTTGACAGTTGCCAAGCCAAGCAGACTCACCTTGGGGGCGCTATGGCATTATAGAAAGAGACAGGGTATGCAACCGCTATTCTCGTGACATGAAGTGCGATGAATACTCTAAGAGGTTTAATGCAAGTCTGACGAGCTGATAGAGCAAGCATAGTAACGAATGCTGCAATTTGCGCAATGGTAAAAGCTCCCTGGAACAGTAGGGCGCACTTGCTTCTAGAGCGGAGTTGACTGACGCCTGACCAAAGACGGCGAGCGAGGGAAAGCCTGAGTTGGGCGGCTGGAGTCATTGCATTCGTCGTCGTAGGAGAGGTATCACCACTACTTGTAGCGCTCTCATCCACTTCTTCATATTCTACATCGCTGTCGTTATGCTCTTGTGCTTCGTCATTGCTGTTGCCGTTTGGTGTCGTGGCTGTGTGCCGTTGTGAGTCGAGTGATCCAACAGAGGGAATATGTCGATGGCGAGTGGGTGTAGCAGTTCCTTCATCATCGTCATCGCTCTCATTCGCTGTAGCATATGAGCTCGCTCTTGTCGGTGGTCTCACGAGTCCCGTGTCCGTGTTCACCTCTCCTCCGTTGTCGCCACCACCGTTACTGCTGCTTGCAACACCACCTGATGCCGGAGGATATGAATGCGAGTCTTGCTGCTTGATTGTCCTGCTACCATGTCCATCTGCAGCTTCGTTCATGCTCTCCCGACGCTCGCTCGAAAGCGGGAGCTCTGGTGGGTGCGCAAGAGAGAGCAAGAGACCGGCGTCCTCGTCCGGACATCAAGGGCAGCAGCAGTAGCAACGCCACATTTACGAGTATGTACACCGGATGTACCCAAAGCAAGAGCAAAGTATGGCGATATGACACAAAAGGGCAGTGCTGATGAGTCTGACTGTCATACTCCGGTAGTGAAGTCCAAGTGTTATTCCGAAATGCAGTCCGACCTGTCTTCTAGCTAGTAATCTATAACGACAAAACTCCGTATATACTTTTCCTTTCTATGCTATAATGTTGACCCTTCTATAGGCTATCTATCTACCTAGTCCTCCCAGCATGATCCACTGACCCTTTTCATGACCTCAATGGCAGTCTTCCAGTGGCTTCTATCAAAGTCAAAAGTGCCAACATGGTCATTCTTTCCTCTGGCAGCAATGACACTCGCTTCACCTGCAGAGTGCAAGATAGCCTTCTCGATAGCCCCCGGCCAGAACCAAGCGACTTGAAGTGCTTCAGTATCGAGTAGTTCTTCAGGGATGGAAATCACATCCTCTCCTCGGAGCATGGTGTTGCTGTCCATGTCCATGCATAGACCGGCGAGTTTGGAGCGTGCAATACCAAGTTGAGTGAGATCCCACATGAGGAAGATGCGGAGAATGGATCCGAGAAGTGACGTGTAGGCTTGCATGTATAGACCATAGCATTCATCGTGGTGTGCCATGTTGTAGGCCTGGTTCAATGCTTCATGATGGCAAGCACGTGGATTAGGCCAGTTGGAGATGTCCTCATGCTCTGAGGAGTCGGAAGAAAGCAACATATCAGATACCGTAGAACGATTAAATATGTGAGAAAAGTAAAGTTCTACCTACCTAACATCTCTCGAAAAGGAGCTGAGTCCATAGTATAGATAGTCAAGTCCTGAGGGGAATCAGCCCAAGCTCGGAGGAATCGACTGCGAAGCTTGAACTCGGCTTCGAATTCTGCAGATTTATCGCCTTTGAAGACCTCAATCCCATTCTGTAAGATGTTCATAGTGGAGTACTGTCAAATTGCAAAAGGAGAAAGGAATCAGGTTCGGCGTGCCTGGTTCCAATGCAAGATCACGTGTCAAAGTACACTTACAGTCTTAACCTTCGACTTTGGAAAGCCAACAGGGAGTTTCTCGCATTGCTGAGACTATGAAGGCAATGGAGGCCACGTAGAAAACGAAGGTGTGAGCATGATTGGAGATGTATTGATGAAAGGGAAAAGGAGGAAGCGAGAACGAGAGCGAATGCTGAGACTTACACAGTAAAAAGGCTTCTGCACAAAGGCTTCAGGTTGATTGAGTACCTCACCACACGTCTTGCATGATGCAACACTGACGCTGGTTGAAGCAGTGCTGAAGCTAGAGTTGCTCCAGCTGCTTGCCTTACTCATGATAGATGACATGCCTAACTTTGATGGTCAAGAATTAGTCCGTAAGTCTCAGAGTAAAGCAGTGATGGAGAAAGAAGGAAAGAGAGAGGCGAGAGAGAGAAAAGAGCAGCCTTTCAATCTCCCTCTTCGTTTCGTCTGCATTCCATTCTTTCCCTCCTTTGCAGCTCGACATTCTTGATGAACGAGTCTCGAGAATGTAGCCCCTGCCCCACATGGGACCGCGTGCGCGTGCTCAGGTTACTCAGCGAGAGCGGACCTCGACATGTCATGCATGAGTATCTTCCATTGTACTGTACTATACAGCATTGCTTATCGGAACTTCCATCAGCTGTCATCGTTGTAGTATTAGAAGTTGTGCGGAGTCAACCCTGCGTGCAGATTCAAGGGCAAAGTTTGGCTGGACCGACCCAACCGACCGGCAAGGCTATGGTGGCGTAATCTCACATGCTATTATGTATTGGAGTCGCAATCTTACACTTTTCGAAAGGCTACTGGCATTGTACGCTGAATATATTACATCATTTACATCGTTCAAATGTGACGGTGTTCATGTCTATATGGTCTTCATGTCTATACAGATCAGCAGGAGGCATGTAAGGTTTTGCAACCTGAAGAGGTCCCGCAGCTACTCCATTCAACTTCTTATTCAAGATTTTGACAACCTCCCAATGTTTCTCACTATGTTTGATGACATCTTCATATTCAGGGTTGACATGTATGATGATCTTGAAAGCGGTAAACCAAATCTCCGCTAGGTTTAAATATTCTTGAGGTGACAGCTTATCGGGTATTGAAATGCTTTTCTGGCCATGAAAGTAGATGCCACCAGGTAAACACTGATAAGTGTCCAGTAGTTTGGCAACTATTTCTATCTCAGCTTTACCAACACTTGAGATGTCGTGCATTAGGAAGATGCGGATCATAGAGACTAAGATGTAAGCGGGTGTTGCGAACCGGCGGACTTTGCGAGCGGGCTTGTATCGAAATGGAGAGCTCTTTTCATGGACTGAAATCAAGGGAAGGACACGTGTTAGCTTGGTAGCTTGGAAACCTTCTAGATGGCTCTATAATGCTGGGTAGTGCTACGCTAAACTCACGGACAAGCTGGCGATAAGCGGGATGCGTATGACAGAAATCGTCATCAATCGGAGCCTTTGACCATTCAGTACCCAGCTCGAGACGTTTCATGTAGTCTGCACCGAAGACTGATGTCCTATTCCCACGCCAGGTGTCAAGCGTTGCTGGTAGGCGAGAGCACTACAGAGAGTATTTGCCGGGTATGTAAGCTTTTCGAATTGCAAGTATAGCTAGAGGTATTCTTTGTGACTCACGCAGAACTTATGGATGCGCCATTCCTCTCGATGACACCTTGAAGACTGTGACAGTGAAATTGCCACCTCATCAGCAAGTAGTATATTTGATCGAAAAGGAGGTACCCTACTTACACAGTACCATTTCGCCTTACACCGGCTACAGCGACGCAGTTGATGGCTATCCTTTGGAACTCCACATCCATCACAGCATGTGATCAAGTCTACTATCACAACTTGAGTCGAGGTTTTACTAGGAGTGGTACTTGAAGTTTGGCTCGTAGCGCTGCTCGAGGGACTGATGAGGGATAGGGAGGTCATGTTGAGTTACCGATGAGACAGATCTTGTCATTGAGGGTTGGAGTGCTTCACAAAGAAGGGTCCTATCATGCTTAAATAGCCTTTTCGCCCAAAATTGTCAATACGATGCTCGCGTCGTAGGTCCGGTCGAAGCACGTGAGAATGCGAACGGTGCGGCCTCCAGGCTCACATTCCCGAAGCGGTCGGCTTCGAAATATGACATACTGGAGAGCGGGCATAGTCTGAAAGAATAGGTATATGTCCCAAAATCTGCCTTGGAAACACCATCGTATGATGAACTTGTCATTCATTTAAACATATCTTGCAAGAACTTGCAAAGACCAGCTAGACAGTGACCTGTTACATTGTGGCGCATATCAGGCAGTAAAGCCCAGGTAACGTCAAATCCAGCCTTTTCAAGTACTGGAATACCTTCTTTCATTACCCAAGGTTGTATAAGAGTATCATCTTGACCATGTACCACCAGCATTGGTTGATCCTTGATTGTTTCCCTGTTTGCTTCTTGTATGAGATCGCCGAATTGAGCTCTCATGGGCACATAGCCGGCTACCAGTGCCAGTCCTGCTATTTTGTCTGAAGACGTCTTCTGACGTGTAATACTCCATAAAGCAGTGATTGCTGAACCTTGCGAAAACCCGCCTAGCACGATTCGACTTCTAGGTATCCCAGACTGCTCTTGCTCTTTTATGAGCTCGTCTGCTGTATTGATGGCCGGCTCGTAGCTTGATAGATCGCCTTGTGGATCACTATCCTGAACAGGCACTGGGATATACCATGCCCTTTCACCTGCGTCTTTGTTGAACTCGGCACTTGGGAAGATGAAACGGGTGGTGGGCAAGCGGCCTGCTTTGTGTATTTGATCTGCGAGGTTCTGGTAGCTGAATAGAGGAGCGAAGCAACGTTAATCTAGTGTTCTGCAAAGTGTTAAGAAAAAGGAAAGGAAATCCAGCATGCTCACCTTGACCCTTCATCTCCCAGTCCATGCAGGAAGATGAAGGCAGAGTCGGCTTTCTCGGGTGGATCAATGATCAAAGGCGGTATTGGCTGGTCATAAGGTATGGGATCTGCCATGTCTTCAGCAAGTGTTGGAGAAGAAGCGAGTCGTCTGTAGCAAAGAAGCTCCAGCTGTTAACTTTGAAGAAGATGCCATCTCACTGATGGTGGAGAAGGTGCGCGGAAGAGATGGGTGATCGGTGGGCGATTCGCTCGGATGTTCGTATCTTTTACAGTGCTTGAGGTATGTCTAGCAAAGACATTCACGCTTTGATGGGCACTATTCAGGCTCCGGGCAGTTCTACTCGCCTGACGGGGGCTTGCTGCTTGCCATAATCTGCAGCAGGATGATCGATAATTTTATTGAAATACACGCGGGGCCTGCGGAAAGCACACAGAGCATATCGAAAGGATCTTGTCAGTCGAGGTATGCTGGGAACTCTTTTTCTACTTTCTTGTTCTGTCGACCTGGCCCTGTGACCTATCCGTGCATCATATGAGAGAAAAGGCAAAACGGCCAGCTCCTCTTCTGCGAACTTTACGCGTCCGCTCTGCTTTGCCTTGTTTCTTTCTCACCAATATATCAGTAAGCCTCGTCTTACGGGCCAGCACTTGCTCAGAAAACACAAGAACGAGAAAAGTGCAGCCATTCCATGCGCATGATGGCCTCTTCCACGCCTCTCAAAGCAACTCTGATAGTAGCGCACGATTCGTCACGTGGAATAGGTCTAAATGGCAAGCTACCATGGCGATTAAGCAACGAGATGAAGTATTTCGCACAAGCTACAACTGCTGTACCTTCTGGGAGTGGTAAACAGAATGCTGTCATCATGGGAAGAACGACTTGGGATGGAATACCGAAGAAATTCAGACCTTTGAAGGAGAGAATCAATGTTGTGCTTTCGAGCAGTAAGACGCGTCAAGAGCTGTGAGTCTTTGCAATGGGATTATCTCCCTTGACGGATCGCTTGCTGATTATCATCTTTCCCCCAGATCTCTACCTGATAATGTGCTTCATGCTACTTCACTCCAAGCAGCCATGCAAGCCCTCTCCACGGATCAATCAATCTCCTCACAACTACACCATGTATTCATCATCGGCGGAGCTCAATTGTACAATAATGCATTACAAGAACATCCCGAAATAGCGACTCGCATATTGTTAACCCGCATAACGAAAGGAGACGACCAATGGGAATGCGATACTTTCTTCCCTGAACTTGATGCAAGTCAGTGGCGTCAATGTAGTATTCAGGAGCATAGGGAACTGTTGGGAGGTGTAGAAGTGCCTGAAGAAGAGGTGCAAGAGGGCGATGTGTCATGGAAGTACGAATTGTGGGAGCGGAAAGCGTAGCACCCTCAGCTTGAGCTACCTGAATTGCAATGAACATCCTCATTAGGCATGACGTGCACGTCGGTAGTGCACCTTGCACTTCATGGACATCTACAGATCAGAGCTCTGCTTGAGGGCGCTCTACTTGCAATATCGTTAGACGTGACATTCAGGAATGTATAGCTACAATTGCATCAATAAAGCGGTGTATCGTCTATGTCTACCTACTTTTCCTTCCTAGAGCGGAGCACGCTCGCAGGGTCTAATAGAACACTCGTCCAGTGCCTACAGTGGATGATAGGAAGTCCATGTTTCACGTCAGATGGTCAACGAACCGCGCTGCCTATTTGGGACAATGACTTACCATTGCATACCGGACACGTCTCCGTGTCCAAGAAGAGGAAACCACATTCTACTAGGCCGTCACCCCCACAATGCTGACACAACCGACCGCCTATCGATACCAGGAATTACGATGATCCCAGAGTCAGCTTGATTACCGAGAACGGAAACTGTCTGGTCCACTCAAGGGAAGAGCGAACTTACCTATTCGAGGGTCTCCAGGCCGCACTACTAGTGCACCCGGTGGAGGCGGTCCATAGCTCATCCCCGATACATAAGGCATAGGTCTTTGAGCCATCTGAGGTTGATTATAATATCCTTGTCCAGGTGGCATCATCATAGGAGGGGGAGGCGGTGGCGGTGGCCCCTGCATCCGCATTTGAGGAGGAGGTGGACCACCCTGACCAGCAGTATAATATCCAGGATGTGAATATTGTGGCTGCTGCTGTTGTTGAGGATATGGACTGGTTGGAATGGGAGAAAATGGCTGTTGTTGTTGTGGTATGGGGACAGGGGGCGATGTACTTGCTGAATATCTGGAATTAGGTAATGGTTTCTGCAGACATGGATTGGAGAAGTCGAAGTTGGGGGAATCCCATATTGCTGCTGTGTAGTTTCTTCCGTATTTGTTCCAGCACTGTACAAACGAAGGAAGGAAGTAAGAAGTCAGATTGGCTTGGCTGTCCGGGAGCAGGGAGGAAGAGCGGGAGTGTAAGAGAAGGGGAATACGCTGACACACCTTCTCATGTGGATTATTAGGATCGTATGCTTTGTAGCCTGTGTTGTCTGTGTTCGCAATTTTTCAGCAAGCTATCAGTGCGAGTTTCTTCTGTTATAAGACTTGAACGATCAATGTAAACCTACGACACTTCTCACAATACACACCCGGTGGGTACATCAATATTTTGCCCTTGTGCAGTAGTGGCTGGCCACTCATCGGATGTGCAGACGGGGCATATCGTACGGGATGAGGTTGTTGTTCCGTGTGAGCAGGTTGTTGATGAGGTAAAGCAGGTCTATTGAATGTCGATATGCCGTCCACATGGGGTGAAGGTATGGGAGGAGTCGGTCTACTTGTACTTGATGAATTTTGCAATGAAGGATGACGAGGTGGAGGCGGGGGAACATTCAGGCGTGAAGGGTAGGAGGAGGATGAATTCATAGAGGAGGAAGAAGGTGGCGGTGGAGCTCCAGAAGGTGGAGAGAAAGACGAAGATGATGCGCCTGTATACTGAGGACGCTGAGGTTGCGCTTGAGGAACGGGAGGGGGACCAGAAGGTTGACTGAACAGTCCACTGTCTTGTACCTCATACGGACGTGCAAAGTTGGCTTCTAACGTTTGAGCCCCATCATGAGCTACGGCTTCATATGCCGGTGGAGGCTCGGCATCTGCGAATGCTTCGTCGCGGCTGCTCTCTGATGGAGCAGGGCGGTAGGATGATTGAGTAGTGGCCATGCTGCAAGAAAGTCTTTCTCCTTTTGGATATAGCGTTGCTTCTTACGTTCAAATGCCTGCTATCATATATCACTTCGATCACGTCAACGGCCAGACGACCTGCAACGCAGGCAGAGAACCAGCACTTCCTAGAGCGTTGCTAGTAGTGGGTCGGTATATGAGTCGTCCGATGTGAGTAGAACGTATTTTTCAGGACACCCAAGCTCGTGCAGTAAGTCTGGAGGGCGTGCTTCGAATGTAGTTTTGCGGGTCTTGCACAGCCAAGCCCTCAGTCAATGGGTGACGAGTTGGTCACTTTGTTCTCTTTTGAGCTTGTCGACTTCGAGCGTCCTGGTGTTAGTATGTGTGTATAGTGTGGTGTCTATGCTGCAAAAACGCAGTCCGTGACAAGCAGATCTGTCGGTGTCAGAGTGATGTGTCATTTGCAGCATGACATGAGCGTGAAGAGAGCTGCCTGGTCGGCAAATGCGAAGTGGCGTTGCATGAGAAAGTGCAGTCAACTTGACGTATGTGACAACAAAGCAGTCTCCCTCTGCACATAACAGTCGGTATGAGTTCATTCCTCTGACTTCGAGACTCACACACTCAGGCTAGCGGTATACTTTACTGGTGTGCCTAAAACTCACTTCGCTTTCCTCGATCATCCTCATGGTATAGCAGTTCAGATGCATGATATGGTATGTTATGATATGCAGTTCAGCCATCTGGCTCTCTAACACACTAACTCCACCCATCATCATCATCAACCATCTGAGTCAATATCGGGGCTCGAAATATCCGTGATGACTGAGAGCGTGCGCGCTCTTTCCACATGCCCGAGTCTCAGTAGTAAGCCAGCGCGGCACTGAGCTGCATTGAACCATTTTCCGGCGATGGAAGCTATAAATTACATGGAGACGAAGGGATAGATAGGAAACTATCCTCTCCTCCCTTCCAAGCTTCGCTCCACCTAACGCCCAACTTGGATCTGCTTCTTCACCTGACTAGCTCATATTACACACAGCCATCTATCGTAGAGAAGCTATGTCCCCAAACTTCCTCATTATCGGAGCCACTGGTAACACTGGAGTTGGCGTTACTCGTGAACTCTCCAAGCTAGTCAAAGAAAGCAAGACATACTCCAACTATGGCATAATTGCTCTCACTCGGAGTGCCTCCAGCTCTACCGCTCAAGAATTAGCCAAGCTTCCCAACGTGCAGGTGATGGAAAAGAACTGGATCGAAGTAAACACAGGATGGTTCAAGGAGCACGACATCAAACGACTCTTTATTGCATCTCACAATGGACCGACACACTTTACAGACGAGTCGCTAGTGCTCAACTATGCTCGTGAAGCCGGTGTCGAATACGCAGTCAGGATCTCAACTACAGCCTCCAACATCTCACCTACTACCTCAGTTTTCTACGCACGCAATCACTGGGCAGTCGAAACTATACTCGAACAACCCGAATTCGACAACATGAAATGGACCTCTTTGAGACCTAACGTCTTCACTGGTATCTCACTACAAGTCGTCCAAGCTTGGTTGACCAACTACCGCAAGACAGGCCAAAAAGATACATTGGGAATAATGCTAGATGGTGATGCTCCAGTTGCAGTTGTGGACCCTATAGAAGTAGGGATCATAGCTGCTCATTTACTCGTATCAGAAGATTACGCTACTATCCACGCAAGCAAGAAATATGTCATCGTGGGTCCAGAAGATATGAGCGGTAAAGACCTCGTTAAAGTACTGGAGAAACACGCTAAGACTACAGTTGATAAAGTCAATTATAGAGATGTGTCCTGGTTGGACGGTATGGAAAGTATGGGATACCCGAAATATCTCCTCCCTTCGCTGTCAACTGCTCCACGAAGTGGATACAATGGCGCTTGTTCGACCAAAGAATCACCTACTAGTCCTGAGCTATTGAAGTTATACACACCTAAAAACGGAGCCCTTACAGCAATTGATGCTGCTTTGGCAAGTATGTAGCATGGGGTACCTGTTTAGTGGTTGTTGTTCTTCCTTCCAAAAGCAAAAGCCGCTTCACCCCGAGCGTAGTATAATGTAGCATCTACCTTATTATCCGACTTCCAAGGCCACAGGGAAGCTGACTCCGTCAGTGCGATGCGTCATGCACAGTCCACTGCGGGGCCGACAGACGAACAAATATCTCTGCGGAGGTCTTGCCCGTGATTGTGATTGTACCGTTATCATGGTGACATGAGTACAGAGTTCCACAACAGACGCGTCTCTATTCATTACGAGCTCGCAATGACATACTTTGGTGATGACTAAGCATTCGGGCTTGGCTTAGCTACGTATCGGCGGAAAATGATTGCACCTGTATATCTTCATCGCGACGAGGTGCTTTCTGCCTTGACTTCTCCGCCATCAGCCATCTATCGAATAGCAACCAGAAACTTTGAATCTTGAATGAAGTCTGGTGCCTCGTATACTCAACAATGTCCAGTCCCTCGTTCTTGATCATAGGCGCGACTGGTAATACCGGTACCGGAGTAGTGAACACGCTTTCGAACCTACTGGAACATAGCAAGACATCCACAGGATATCGCATCCTAGCAGTCACTAGAGATTCCAAAAGCGCCAAAGCCGAAGAATTCTCCAAGCTTCCACACGTCGAAATTATCGAGAAAAACTGGGTATATCTAGATGTCAACTGGTTCAAAGAACATAATGTCAAGCGTCTCTTTATAGCTTCTCATTTCGGTCCTACTCATTTCACGGATGAATCTCTCATCTTGAATTATGCTCGAGAAGCAGGCGTAGAATATGTAGTTCGCATCTCTACGACGAATGCTTATATAGGACCCGCTACATCTGTATATCACGGAAGAAGTCATTGGGCAGTAGAAACTATGCTCAGCCAGCCTGAATTTAATAGACTGAAATGGACATCTTTACGCCCGAATGGATTTATTGGCAATTTCGTGTATCCAGCCCAAGCCTGGCTCTCTGAATATCGTAAAACAGGCAGACAAACGCCTTTCAAAATTAACATTGATGGTGAACAACCTTTCGCCGCTGTTGATCCGTACGAAGTTGGAATTATAGCGGGTCATCTTTTGTTACAAGAAGATGTTTCGAAGCATTCCTCGAAGAAGTATATCATTGCTGGACCTGAAAATATAAATGGGCAGCAAATAGTGGATCTACTGGAGAAGCATGCAGGAACGAAATTGGATCAGGTCGAGTTCAGAGATACATCATGGGCAGAAGGGTTGAAAGCAGTAGGGGTGCCAGGATATCTCATACCTTCAATATCTACAGCCCCTACGTTTGGATGGGACGGAAGCTGCTCAAAAGAAGCCAATCCTACAAGCCCTGAGGTACTGGAGTTGTACACACCGAAAAACGGAGCGATTTCAGCTATCGACCAGATCTTGCAGAAGATTTAGCTTTGTACTAGCATGATCTCTCGTATCGGCTTATGTCTTTATCGGACAGGTCGGAAAATACTGTAAGCGACATATACGAGGTAAAAGCCAAGAGAGCCTCGTTGTGGCTGTTTTAAGTGACATTTGCTACATTGCCGTATTCAGACAGCAGGAATCAGGGCCAGAACGAACAGAAAAGATGGGTAGAATGAAATCAAAGAAATGATTTCTGAAACAGGAAGCACATCTCTTTGCTGTCTACAGGTACAGACCTTCAGGCATGTTCCTGTGGAAACGGGTCATCACAAAGCATAATCAGTATCCGCTTCCAAGCTCGCACGGATAGAGAAGCATGTATAAACTTTTAAACGCAATCGACTTACTCATTCTTCCTGTATAGAACCTTTTCCCTCGCAGCAGTGAAGTCCGCCTTGTTGACTCTCATTCTTCTCTCTCTTAAAGCTAATAGACCAGCTTCAGTACAGACAGCTTTAATATCAGCTCCTGATAAGTCATCTTTTGCCATTACGAATTCTTCCAGATCTACATCGTCTGAGAGACTCATTCTTGATGTGTGAATCTTGAAAATGTATCGCTTTGTCTTTGTGTCGGGAAGGGCTACACAGGAAAACAAAATCGAAAGGGTGTGTGAGTATGAGAATGTGCAAAGTGTGACAATATAAAGCATGTTTCAGGAAAAATTGAACTTACGGAACTCGATCTTTCTGTCTATACGACCTGGACGAATAAGTGCTGGATCTAGAGACTCAATCTTGTTCGTAGCCATGATAACTTTGACGTCTCCTCTTGAATCGAAACCGTCCAGTTGATTGAGGAGTTCCAACATTGTTCGCTGAATTTCACGTTCACCTCCAGAATTGGAGTCGTATCTGAGAATGCACAAAGCACATTTTGAAAAAGGATCAGCATCTTTGTCGTACCCAATTTTCCACTAGCGCTCCTTCCATTTCGAGAAAAACAGAGAGGAAATATGATTGAATGTCTCCCGAGAAAACAAACAAGAAAAGGAGGGAATGGAGAAAAGGAATTGAACAATGCAGCGATGACGCACCTCTTCGTACCGACAGCATCAATCTCATCAATAAAAACAATACTAGGAGCATGTTCTTCCGCAACTCTAAATAAATCTCTAACAAGTTTTGGTCCTTCACCTAGATATTTCTGAATCAATTCACTTCCGACGATTCTCAAAAAAGTAGCAGAAGTTTGATTTGCAACTGCTTTTGCTAGTAATGTTTTTCCTGTTCCTGGTACGCCATATAATATCACTCCTTTAGGTGGTTTGATTCCCATTTCTTCATATAATTCTGGATGTGTTAATGGTAGTTCGACGGATTCCTGTTTTAGTGTGAGAGCGAGAAAAGAGGCAAGAGGGATCAGTCTACTGTGGTGGCTGAACAGTAAATAAAATGTCACACACCTTAATCTCTTGAATTTGCTGTTCTAATCCACCAATATCGGCATAGCTCTCAGTCGGTGCCTTGTCGAGTTTCATGCTGCAAATGCACAAACAAGGTTCGCACTTTAAGCACTGATAGACATCTTCCTTTAGTGAAACCCCTTCCAAGCAAATGCACTCACACATTGACCATTGGATCAGTATCATCTTGCAACACTCCAATGACTGCAGAAGACTTGTGATGTAGAAGGACAGAGCATCCCGGTTCCAGTAGATCCTTGTCGACACTGTGGCGGGCGGGCAATTGAAAGCTGCGTCAGCCTCTGTGTACTTTTCGACGACGGAGAAAGGATAAGATGAATGAATGGATACTTACATGCTCAATATCGATACATACTGATCTGAACCAGTAGCAGACGATACAATAGCATGATCATCATCGATGATCTCCTCGAGTGTTCCAACCTGCATGGGAGTACCACGTATTTCATCGACTTTAGATCTCTCTTCAAGATTCTTATCCTCCCCTAAAGGTTTCAATCTTTCTTGATTCTGAACGAATTCCTCTTCAAGCAATAGATGATCTTTGATTCTCTCTAATTTAAGTAGCTTGAGCCTGCATCGTGCATTGGGATAGACTGCTGGTAGCTTCTGTGCTGTATTGGGCCCTTTACGCTTCTTGCGCCCTACTCGAGTAGGCAAGGGAGGCTCAAACTTCTTCGTCTGGTCTTTCTTCTTGTCCTTGTCTCCTCCTGGACCACCACCGCTGCCTGGAGGACCTCTTCCACCACCCGGTGCTGATTGACCTTGTCCCTGTTGATGATGATGAGTGTAGACAGAGTCAGCCAGTGGAACCAGCGACGTAGGCTATGGGAGCAGCATCGTGCATCATCTCACTTACCATTGTATCCTACTAATCTAGATGTGAATGTCCTATAATCTCTGCAATCAATGAGATGGCGAAAGGTCAAGCTGCTAATCCACGCCGCGTCATCCAGCACGCCTCTCTCTCTCTCTTTTGGTGATCAGATAGATACATGCAATCCTAGACATACCACAAGCAGCAGCATAGCAAAGCAAAGCATACATCTGAGCATGGGACAGTAGTCACACTATACCACGCCCCTCTTATCATCAATCAATCACCATACTCGTCCGTTATCGTCAAGCTTGTATTGTATGATACAGTGCCACCACCTAGCTAACGGATCAATGGACGATCAGGTTGATATGCAAAAGACATGGGCAGACTAACCCTGAGAGAGGCACAGCATTGATACTGAGACTACTTTGCATACCAAGCATGCTACTGCTCTTGCTATCCTACCCATCACGTTGTTCCTTCCTGCCTTGCTCGAGTGCTACCTCGATCGCCTTTTTGCCGCCCTCTGCAAAAACCTGACTGTGAGCAGTTGCACGAGAGTTGACTCTCTCATCGTCTGTACAAGTGCAATAGCTGTATCAGTCCATCAATCACTCCATCATCTCCATCTGATTCGTCATGGTATGCTATGTCCAGCTTCAACCATCTCCGTACCTCTTAAACTGACTGCTGTATCATCTATCTTTCAACAAACCTGCTGCTGGTGGCACTTTCATCAATAATATAGAATCAAGCTGAAGAACTCATATGGCAAGCTATTGGGCCTTCAGGTGCTTCATTCTGTGCTTTCAAGGTCAAGTGAGGCTTAATCATCATCATCATATTCTATACTTCTTCTTCAAGTCAAGCTGATCAATTGACCACCCCGCAGAACCGTCACGCAGAACTTTTGCCGCAATCAATATAATGTGTCTGGATTATGTGAGGAAGGGAGCAGACACACGACTCTATCCATATCGCGTCCTTGTGTATATGCTGACTTGCGGTCTACTATGCTCCCCAGGCAGTAGACAAGCGTGTCCTTTAGCGAATACGAAATATGCAACAGTCCGCGAACAGGAAGGTGGGTTATTTGCAATTGTTCGGCACGCCACACTGCTTTCATAAACTAACATCTAACACTTCACCATCTTCTCCCCGTACCATGATGATAATGATTGATAGGCTCTCTATACCTCTTCATGAAAACACCAGAAAGAGCACATTTACCAGCCAAGATGTGGGAAAAAGTGAAACTATCAACAGATTATGCCAAAGCATTAGAACAAATAGATACCGAACTTCAATATTGGCCCTCATTTTTGAAACATAAATGCAAACAACGTACAACCAAGATAGTTCAATACTTAATAAAGATGAGAAAATTACGTACGAGAGAAACTGGTAAATTGGTTCCTGTAAAGAAAAAATTGGAACGTAGAGAATCTGCAAGAGAAAGTAAAGCTTTAGCTGCTGCTAAATTGGAAAAGAATTTAGAAAAAGAATTAGTGGCTAGATTGAAAAGTAGAGCTTATGGTGATATGCCACTCAACGTCAATGAAGACGTTTGGAAAGCTGTTCTTGAAAAAGAAAGATTGGACGCTGAAAAAGAAGGTGAAGAAGCTTTGGAATTGGAAGAGGATGATGATGATCTATCCGAGGAAGACCTTGAAAATGAGGAGGACCTTGATGAAGAGGAGGAAGAAGAATTCGAGGGAGAACGTGAATTTATCGAAGATTTCGATGAGAGTGATTTGGAAGATATGGAGGATGAGAATGGATTCGCTGGATCTGATGAAGATGAAGATGACGATCTCAGTGATGATGACGACGACGATGAAGATGATGGCACCTCGTCAAAACGCAAAGGAAAGAGAAGAGCCGTACACCAAAATAAGAAATCAAGTCAACCTCCAAAGAAACAACGTAGAGGTCCCCGTGTCGAAATCGAATACGAAATGGAAGGTCCTGCAAGGGAGACAAATTACGCTTAGACAGAAACACACAAAGCCAGTCGCAAGTCTTTCAATTCTCTTGTACATCGTCTCCTGGTTTTCTATTTCCTCTTCCTGTCAATGGCTGGTCGGGGCAATTTCTTTTTCTCTTTCCAAATGGCCTGTTGTTTCAATACTATCGTAGTTCCTTCCTTCTCTTTCGCAGTCCTTACTATCAGCCGCTTGTGTGCTAGTTACAAAATAAAACTAGGTTCCTTTGTTGTCTACGTGCTAGTCTACGTGCTGGCTTTGCAAAGTTTAATATGCTTTTCAATAGCAAATGGGCTACTACCACGTTGGTTGCGAAAGTGGTCCGATTGTCAAGTTGAGACTCGAATGCTTCCGCTCGTTGCATCTTGTAGACTGTGCTACCTGATCATGCCATACCATACAGCGTAAAATCTGACATGACTACAAGGGTGCCCTAACTATCAAGACTGTATTCATACCCGCGTGATTTCCAGCAATACTACATATATTCTGTCTACTATCCTCCACACAAACGTCACATTCCCCAATTGCCTCTGATTCGTCTCGCCAATCTGTAAAGCAAGTTGTGAAGCAGGGGAGGAAAGACATCAGTCAACATGCATGTCTCTACGCCAGGTAGACACCGGCGGAATGAAAGAAGGCAAGTTTACTGCATGTCTCGATCCATAATCGTAACGCGTCTTGCATGTATAGCGCACAGGTTAGCGTCTTCGAACAGATGTACCAGAAAACTAGATAGCATACAGAGATAGCAAAAATGTCAGAAGCATGCCGCAGCATATTAATGATGATTGTCTAAGTGGGAGACTCACGCTTCTGAAGCCTCTTGAAGCGCTAGAATAGCCGATGACTGCCAGCGTAATCCCAAACCATCTTCTCTAGTCGGAGCATGTTGCAGAGCAATTTCTTTTACCTGGTAAGGTACGGACCGAACAAAAAAAAAGAGCCAAAAAGGAGACAGTTGCATCAGCCTTGGTGCTTCTTACATTTACACAAAAGTGCCAAGTGCCTTTTACGGCAGGTTCCATCTTGCAAGTGAGTGACACAAAAAGGGAAGCTTACAAGTCGTGAAAAAGGCAATTTCCTCAATAGCAGATCTGTACTTTTTTGAAACTGTCTTATTTCTTTTAATGCTCTCATACCAGGTCTATAACGACGTGGTTTACGAGGTGCAGGTGCTTTCTTTGCGGCAGCTTTTGTAGGTCTCGCTGGCGGTCGTTGCTCTTCTTCCTCCTCTTCTATCGGGGGTTCTTCTTCTTCTTCCTCTTCTTCGTCGTTGTCGTTGTCGCGACTCCTTGGTCTTTCTCTTTCTTTGCCTTTGTTGTTCTGTCGCTGTGGTGATGCTGTGCTTCGCCGTTCTGGACTTGCTGCTGCTGGTCTACGTGGTGGTGGTGGAAGTGGATCTCCAGCTGGATAAGTCGTGAAACGCGCGCGGGACTTTATCAGGGATGGTATCAGACTATCTCAGATGGCTGTATTGACTTACGCCTATTCGTTCTTGGTCTGTATGTACCTGGACCCGTCGACTTGCGCGCGACTGGTATTTGCACGAGACGATTTATGCCCGGCGGTGGCGGGTAGTAGTACGGCCCAATTCGAGAAAACGTGACAATGGCAGGAGCAGGATGCATCAGCACAAATATCAGCATGAATGTAGCATACTTAACTTGATCTCGACCTACCCGGTGAGGCTGCAGTACTCGCTTCGCTCATTCTAGGCCGTGCAGCAGCAACTCCCGTCGCCCCTACGGGCCTCTTCTTAGGCGGTGATGTTCCACTGGGACCAGCTATTGGTACGCGATATGTAGTAGTAGCAGCAGAGGTAGAAGTGCTTGGTCCATCTTGTATCTCTCTTGATGTCTTTGCACTTAACTGCTTCCTTACTTGGGCTCGTTGTGCATTGTCTCGTACAGGCGAAGAGCCTTGAGTTGAGCGTGCCATGGCAATCACACCTGCCCCAGTCTAAGACTACTATGGAAGCTGGCTCGGATAGGCAGATGGAGTTTGGGACTTGACTCCTCTAGTCTAGCTTCCTGTACTCGAATGTATAGGTCTCCTCTCCACCTGTGCTTCTAGCTGCTTCAAGCAGGCTCCGCTGAGTAGGTCTTCGCAGGCCTCGATGATGCGGTGAGAGTAATGAGCGTGGTAGCACGATGCTGTCCTGACTTCCCTTCCGAAAGGCTTCTATGCTGTATACTTATGATACAATAGTCAAAAGATAAAGAGAGACGCGTTCTGAATTGCTCGATCAGACCTTGAAAGCCAGCATGAACAAGAAAGCCGCGAGACACAGCTCATCATTGACCTAAATCATAGCTACTTCGCATACCCAGTCGTCCAACTGACCACTACTGTCCAGTGAACAACTGAAACCTAGATACTTTCCAATAACACCATCATGCCTAAACTCAGCCAAGAACAGCGGACTCGGATGCTCACTCTCGCTCAAGAGGCACGAAACAAGTCATATAGCCCATACAGTCATTTCCGAGTAGGGTGTGCATTCCTAATGAAGGATGGGTCATACGTCCAAGGGTGCAACGTCGAGAATGCCTCGTGAGTTTGCTATAATCTCCTTGTTACACCAATAACTCGCAATCTACATGCATGCGAGGTGGCGTGCCAAGGTCACATGTATCCGCAATGCTTATCAGTATTATTATGATACTGCAGATACGGAGGATGCATATGCGCTGAAAGAACTGCTATGGTCAAAGCTGTCTCAAATGGAAGTGTCGCCGGTGACTTTGTCGCACTTGCGGTTGCGGCCGATATCGATGCTCCGTGCAGTCCATGTGGTATATGCAGGCAATTCATCCGAGGTGAGAGCTGAACGAAAGCTTGCTTCACGAATCACCGCTGATGCTTGAATCAATCCTCATCTAGAATTCTGCTCCCTGGAGGTGAGACTGTCCATACTGGCCCTTTGATACTGTCATTACTCTTACTTACTCTACACCAGCTCCCTATACTTCTGATACCCTCCTCGCATGATCCGAGTAATCCTGACAAGGCAGGAGCCAAACCTGTGACAGAAACGACTTTGGGAGAATTGCTCCCAATGAGCTTCGGACCAGGTAAGATTGACGAGCATACAAAGGAGAAGTTGCTACAGAGACTGAATTACAATTCTGTTCTACCACATGCTTGCAGAGGATTTGGACAGACCTCGGGAATAGTGCAAAGAAGTCTACGACTGTAGAGACTTCAACGCAGTTTGACGAACAAAGCAAGGCAACGACAGTGAAAAATCATATCTCGTGATTAAATCATGCTTTCATGACATTGAAAGTACTCCTAAACTAAAGCTACAAAGATGTAAGTATGTATGCCAATATCATACCAGAAGTAGTAGTCGCAATGTATACCATTGCCATAGTAGGCAACATATAAGAATGGAATGTGCATCTGCGTTCCCATGGCCAAAAACCAGCCTGGCACGACTGAAGGTCTTAGGAGACCTCCGCTTTGCATTCTAGAAGAGAGCAAGGATCGAAGGCAACGCGAGCGTCGCTAATGCCAGTAGACCATTCACTTGCGTAGAAGCCATTGCGCCACCGGCAGCATTCGAGTTGCCGTTCCCAGCGACGCCATTGCTGCTTTGTCCTCCGTTTTGAGCAGGTATATTTGCTGCTTGAGGGAGATCCAAATATGCTGAGGGCGTAGTGTATACGAATCGATCTAGGTCTACCAATGGACATATCCAATGTACTCGGTCAGCTGATCATACGGCCTTTTCAAACACATTCAGTAGAAACGTACCGAAGTAAGAATAATTCAAGCTTGGAACGACATAATTCGTAACTGTGATCGTATGTTGCGAATCATTTAAAGGACCAGCGAAGTATTGTAATCCAGGGAGTATCTTCTCGCAAGCATGAGGCTCAAACGGTCCACCGCAGCCAAGAGGTGTATGATGAGTCGTAGTCACTCCGTCTAAAGTGACATTAAAAGCGTAATGATCGTTATTTGCGTCTCCGAAAACGTATATTGCTGTTCCGTTGAAAGTGAGCTGTACTGATGCTCCTGTTGCGTTTGTGTATGATGTTGTACCGCCTGAGAAAGATGGTGAGGAATTACTTTCCCAAAGACCTGTGTAGACTAGTCTATCTGAATTGTCTTCGACGGTCGTGTTTGTCAAAGTGGCTCTGCAGTCCGGAAAACAATTGTGAGCGCACTCTTTGACATAGTCTGTGATAAGGCAGTTGAGGCTTACCCCTCTGGTGCTACAGCAACAGTGAGCGTAGCATAGTCAAGGAGCATCTGCGAGCCTTGCGTTGTATTGCCGTTATTACCGAGGTTTCTCAGCACCAATGAGTGAGGTTGAGAGGCATTGAGGCCAGAAGAGGAATAAAGAAGGTGAGGCAGAGTTCCGTTCTCAGCAGCGTATGCAGTCGAATCCGTGATTTGTCCATCTAGTTCAACCTGATAACTTCCATAAGATGGCCCTGATGCTCCATAGAGAGCTATTCCACTACCGACGAATGATAAATTGACATAGGCAGATGAGTTTGATGTGAAATGAGCGGTGCGATCCCAGAACTGTGCAAAGGCTGCTTCATTGCGCGATGGATCTGATATGTATCGGAGCAAGGCATGTCAATTGAACTGCATAAACAAGGCGTGCGGCAAAAGCCATGCCCCTCACCGTTTGTGTTGAAAGCTGCATCGTCAGAGTACGTCCATAGCGCGTCGAAGTCGTCTGTGGTGACGTTGATGCTCTGTAATGGACGAGTCAGTGCCTTGTCTTGCATAGCTTTTCTGTCCTTTATGCAGGACAGTCTGCAATATCATACGCACCTGAGACGAGGTGGCGAGATCTGCCATGATTGACAAGGCGCAGAGAAGTCGACAGGCAAGCGAGTGTGAGAGGTTTCTTCTATCTTATCGAGACATAGACTGCCAGATAGGAAGGCTCCTTGCTTCGTTATTTCTGGAGGGTGGTGGTGCGGGATCAAGCTGCTCGTCGCATGCTTCACTTGCTGCGCTTTGCTTCTGGGCAAGCTTGCCTCCTAACCGACTCCACAAAAACCGCACACAATACGCAAACCCACGATAACGACTACATCCTCACGAACAAGACATCCGTCAACATGCTCACCAACGTGCTCGTATCCAGCTTCGCCCCATTCCCTACACTCTCCCTCCAGCTACCCTCCGATCTTCCAGCTGAGTCGACGCTCGCCTACGTCCTCAGTCCACTCTGTGACCCTTCAAGCCAATCCATCAGTCTATGCAATGGCCGTTCCATCTCCGACGATGCCACAATTGGCTCCCTCGCAGCTGGACCATCCTCATTCGCTCAAATCCGACTCGCAGTCCGCTTGCCTGGAGGTAAAGGTGGTTTCGGATCTCAGCTTCGAGCAGCAGGAGGTCGAATGAACAAGAAGAGAGGACAAGAGAACACAGATAGCTGCAGAGACTTGAATGGTCGTCGATTATCAACTATTAAAGAAGCTAAGAAGCTAGCGGAATATGTAGCTTCAGCACCGGAACGTGAAGCTGCTAAAAGAGAGGAATCAAAAGCGAGATTGGCGAAATTACAAGAAGAGATCAAGAGAATGGATGCTGCTGCTGGAAATACTGCTACTTCTGGAAGTGATAATAAAGCTGCCGGATCGGGTACAGAAGCTGGTCCTTCTACAGTAGGCGTCAAACGTCGCTTGGACGACCAGAAGTTTGTCGAAGAGAGCAGAGAGATGGTCGATAACGTTAAGAATGCAGTAGCTGCAGGTAAGCCCGCACGTTCATACCATGTCCTTGGTCACATTCCTGTTTCACCAGAGCTGACTATCTCTGCCTCCTCCAGCTATGATGAAGAAACGCAAGCTTGGTAAGACTTCTACACCCCTACCTTCAGCGCCTGTCACGACTTTGACGAAAGAGGCTGGATCAAAGAGGGCACCTGCCGATACACCAGACGCAAGTGAGGTCGGAGAACCGTCATCTGCCGCTTCGGCGGGCACATCAACTGCAGCCGCTGTTTCTGCATCAGCCTAGGGAGTAGTTGCAGGTCAAAAAGCACTTCATTTGGGTTCGATGATTATCGTGTTATTGTAGCATTACAGGGTACAAGAGGCCCGAGAGGCAAGTCTGTGCAGACGGAAAACAATGAATGAGCAGATCAAAGCAGGTTCACAGACACAGCTATCACGACGGTACTGCTTGCTTATAGTAAAACCTCTGCTGTGCTGTAGATCAAGCTTCATGTGGCGTATCGGTTACCGACTTTGCCGCCCATTTGTGTTAATCGGGCGGAAAGCTTTCGGGACCATATAACACGCGATTCCACCAGACAAACGACCTCCGAACAGCAAGAAGATCATCGCGACCGTACATATATCCGAAGGCAGACTGTGGTTTCGGAAAGAAGGGTAACACTTTAGGACCTTCTCATTTTGCTAGCGCCGGTTTATTTTACCGCAAAGTTGCTACAAAGTTACAGCCTGAGCTGAGTTACTTGTCTGCTATCGTAAGTGCATGCGCTATCGTATCATACTACGGTAACAACGTATCACTTAGTTAACGACAGGCAATTTTCGCATTCAGTCTTGCAACTGACCGCCTGTTCGGTAGAGCGATTCGTACACACCACGATACCGTCTGCCATGGCCCAATTCTCTTACTACCGTATCGTAGCGTACACTCAGCCGCAACATGTACTGGGCCTCAGGGCTGTTCTGTAGATACCGCCTTGCCGCTTTACAGAGCGCGGCTACGAGACTACGGCATTGCGGATGAGGCTGGAAAGCACGTGTTCAGAGCACTTTACAATGACGCTCGCTGTATGATACAAAGTTGCTCTCCGAAGAACTGATAGATCCCCAACTGTAGGTGTACGTAGCGTATAACAAGGTGGACTTCATAGTGCACCCCGACAGCAGATAATAAGTGCGAAGAGCCTGCGGTCAGCTCGCGGCAAAGGATATTGGTTTTTTACGGAGGTATCTTGAGAACCTACTGCTTCACTGTCTCGAACATTCCCCTAGCACCACCGGAGCCCTCCGAACCGAAAGCCTAAATCCATAAATTGCCTGGAGACACTTGTGTCTATACATTCGGCACGATGACGCTCGAGCGTAGGGATCTCGGTAAATTTTTGCCGTACTAATTGCTCTAAAACTTCCCGACTCGATCGCTGTGTCACAGCATTTACAGCTGGCCACATGCAATAGAATACAAAGTAGGCAAATCAGTACACTAATGTGGAAAACCTTGCGAGCATTGCAATTCCTCCGGAGGATCCACATTCATTCAAATACTCCACCCGCTCACCTCCACACTTCTTGACTCCGCTTGTTTCACTTCTTTCCTTCGATTCGCAAGCAAGGTATACCTGTCAGTTCTAGCTAGCCCAGCCAGCCCGACGCTAAATCTGGAAGATCCATCAACTGCTTTAGCAAGGGCTTTGCACACCTGCTTCGAGGCACGGCAATCATGACAAAGTCATTCAAGTACAGAGGAGAGCCCGTCTCTCTGACGGCTTTCGCTGTCTCAACATTCGTCAGTCTCGGTGGCTTCATTTTCGGTAAGCTGTCGACTCCGCCTTTTCGATCTTCTTTTTTGCTCGGCTTTTATACGGGGACTCCGCTGATTCTGTTCAATTCGCATCTCCAATCTTTTCGCTGCATCTCACACAGGTTACGATATCGGTGAGCTCTTCTACTACTTCAACTAGCCCAAGCTTTTTTTCAGCAGACTACTGACACAGCAGTGGGACCCATTTCTAGGTTATATTTCAGGATGTCTCATCATGCCCCCATTTATCGACGCATACGGAACAGTGGATCCAGCTTCTGCAACCGGAGCACTCTACCTATCTCCAGCCAGACAAGCTATCATTACAGCCATCCTTAGTGCTGGATCGTTCACCGGTGCTTTGTTGGGTGTCCCAACGGCCGACTTCTTGGGTCGCCGAGGTGCCATCTTCTTCGCCTCTGTCACTTTCATGGTCGGAGTTGTGAGTCTCATTAGTCAACGTCTGATTCAATGAACAAGGGTTAATTTGCTATTTCTAGATCGTCCAAGTCGCTCCTTACCAAATATACGGGGCCTTCCTGGCTGGCCGCTTCATCGCAGGTGTAGGTTGCCAGCATGATAAAGTACTCGGGCCATGAAGTCTCGTAGCTGACTTCTGCACTCTTGTTTAGGCTGCTGTCGGAGCTCTATCTGCCCTCGTCCCGCTGTACCAGGGAGAAATCAGTCCTAAGAGCTTAAGAGGAGGATTCACATCGCTCTACCAGCTCATGATCACCATCGGTATCCTTAGTGAGTCACAAAATTCTCCATGCGTTCTGGACCACTCTGATATTAACGTCATTTTACGCAGTCGCCTACTGCGTCGACTATGGTACCAAGGACCGCGCAGATTCTGGCTCGTATCGCATCCCAATTGCTCTTCAAGTTGCCTGGGGTCTCATTCTCGCTGCTGGGTGCCCATTCCTTCCCAAATCACCAAGAGAATCCATTCTGAATGGACATCAAGATGATGCACGCAAGACTATCGCCTCGATGCATGCTGTTGCTTTACACCATCCTCTTGTGGAATACACCGTGAAGGAGATCGAAGAGAAGATCCAAGAAGAACGCGGATCTGGATCAGGTTACAAGGATTGCTTCAACTTCAAGTCAGATCTACAGACTGGTCAAAGGACACTTATCGGAATGGGTGTGCAATCATTCCAACAGCTTACAGGAGCCAACTTCATCTTCTATTACGGAACGACGATCTTCCAGAACTATGCTTTGGACTCTTACGTTTCTCAAATTATCTTCGGCGCTCTGGACGTTGCTGGTACTATTCCCGGTCTATACTTGCTCGATCGCTATGGACGACGAAGAACAATGATTACCGGTGCTATTGTTATGGGCCTTTCATACATGCTTTACGCTGTCTTGGGCTCTTACGCTCTCTTCCCGAACAATGATCCAAATGCAACAACGCAAAACAGCACTACAGGAGGAGCTATCATCTTTGTCATCTGTGTATTCGTCTTAGCCTATGGATGCTCATGGGGACCAGGAGGTATGCCAAACGTCCGAACATTCCATGCCTCAGCGTTGTATCTGACATTCTGTCCTTTTTATAGGCTGGGTCAACACTGGTGAAATCGCTCCTTTACGAACAAAGGCCAAGCAACTGTCTTTCGTAGCGGCTTCAAATTGGACATGGAATTTCCTCCTTTCGTATTTCTCACCCTTCATCGCTAGCGATATTTACGCGAAATACGGTTTCGTCTTCTTCGTAAGTTGTCTGCGTCGGTAGATCTTCCTGCATACGCACGTCTGATTTTGTTTCTCTTTTTTGGTGATATGACAGGGCTCGAACTTTCTTGCCGCCTTCTTCATCTATATGTTCGTTCCCGAGATGAGCGGTCTCTCATTAGAAGAAATCAACTTGCTCTTCCAAAGTCGCATCCCAGCTCGCAAGTCTATCGCTTGGAATAAGGAGGTCCGAGCTCGCGACCATGGCTATGGCGGAAATGGCGATGTTACGCAGGCTGCTGTTGCAAATCCAAGTGCTGAAATGAAGGGTAACGGAACTACCGAAAAGACAAAACCTGTCGCTCAACACGTTGACTCGCAACACTCCGGCGATACGGCCGTCTGAAGAACAAAGTCGTAATTCAGTATCGCTGAGGCGTAACAAAACCGTACAACATGCATCTCAACCTTGCAAGAATTCGAGCACCGGCCATGCATCATTGTGCTTCTCGCAAAGGAAGGCATTCACATTGTACAAATAGTTGGCTTCTTAATAGAGCACTCCATTACGAAGTCGTACCTGTAAAGTCATAAGTTACAACATTCGATTCTCAAAACTTGTGACTGCATTTCCATTCCCGTGATAAGTGTCGGCTTTGCAGCCTTCCACTACAAAGGCGTGATTTCACTGGTAATCTTGCTCAGATGTTTGACAGTGTGATGAGTGATGCTGGCCGGGAGGATTGGCGACGTATTCGCTTGTTGAGGGTCTGCAGTGTGACGCACGGTAGGTGTGTGGAGAGGTAGCCTCTGCAGAGCGACTAAACCTGGGAAAACTTCTTTCGAGAACAGACTTCGCATATAGTCATGTAGTAGCGGCCAGATGCTTGGATGCTCCTGGGCCGCTAAGACCAAAGCGCCTATGTGGGCTTCGAAAGCAGTCTCGTTTAGCTTGAGGTTGCTGCGGTTTCCTTCTTGAGATGACGGGAGCTTGAGATCCTTGTCCATGCTATAAGACCAGGCACAACGAGCGAAAACAGCGTTGGTGACCATCTTTGCTGCGGCGTCCTGGATTGTCAGTGAATCAGAATTATGCGAGAGGTGCCATACTGACATTCTAGCCGCTTACACAACGCTGCTGTGGACTGCATGGTGATCTTTCCAATATCAATGCAGCAAAACTGCTGCAATACCTGTCTCCGAGATAGGCGGCGAACTTCCATGGGCGAAATTGACCTTGAGTAGGGTTGTGAGCGAGTAGATAGCCGTCGGTTTCTTCCGATACATGACGATGGCTTGATGGTACTTGGAGGATGGGAGGTAAGTTCTGTACCTCCAACCGCGTGTTAGGAGATTTCCAGTCGGAGGGTATGGGCCGACGTAGTGCTGGCCGGCAATGGAAATTTGCTATCGGCTTGATAGCATGCTTTGCTGGTCGTAGAGCCATCCTCTGTCTCGGGTGAAGAGCTGTATATCCGATAGTAAGTGACTTTTCTGAAGCGGTGGTCGGAAACGAAGCAAACCCGCGGAGAACTGCAGCGCTGGTGAGGGCCGGACGCAACCTAGTCTGAGAAATTTTTGGAGAACCAAAGCCTCTTTTGAGTATCAAAGTCTCTTCCTGTCAAACGCTGGAGGTGTTCAATCATTGTCCAACCTCGCCACTGCCATCAAAGCGGCTCTTTTTGCAAGAGACGTGCGGTCAAAGCACCTTCATCACCATCACAAAAGCACGGCATTCGACTTGCAAGCCATGGCCCTCCCACGTCGTGTGCCATGGACGAGCCAAGAGGAGTACGAGGAAGTGTTCGGCTTGCTGTTCGCTAGCAATGGAGACCTCAATGCCCAGCGTCGAGCTGTTGACCGGGTGCGTGATCTTGAAGAAGCATTTGCTTTGATAGCAGAGCTTTGAGGGCTTCGTTCGACAGCAAGAGATTGCTGACATTCTGTATCTTGACTGTCACCTCTGCACTCTTCAGATACATGTCTGGCAGTCTCGAGGATGCTGCCCCTACGCTGCAGAAGCCACCGCATCCATTCTGGCGGTCATCATGCGAGACGCTTCGGCAGGAAGAGCATCGACCTCTGCATTTCCAGAGGAGCTCAGACTTGCCTATTCAATGTCATTGACTCGGTGAGTAACCCCCCTTGCTGGTGTATATCCTTCGGACTGGTGCGCTCGAGCATGAAAACTGCTGTCCAAGCTTTCTGACATTTCTATACTTTGTGCCACCGACGCTCTCGTTTGAAAAGCTTCGTCAATGGACTCGTTGATCCAGCTCAGCAAGGTCCCTTTGCACGCTCAATAGCGTCAATAGCTGCTCAGATTGGTCTGCCCCTATGGTTTGTCGAGCTCAGACACGCTGCAACGCACGAAGACTTGCCGAGCTTGCAAGTGCTGAGAGATGCTGCTCGGAAGGTAAGCTTTTGACCACGCAAATCGTTCTGAATACACTTTGAAAATGCTATTTGTCGCTTTCAGGCAATGGACTGGCTGTATCAGCGCTACTGGCTTGCTCAAATGCAAGCTCAAACGAGCGAAGCGGACGAAATTGGGTCAGACGCACTATCGGAAACACAGAAAGCAGAAATAACACGACTGCTTACCTTGTACAAAAGATTACAAAAGGAGGCACTAAGAGATGCTACGCTGTCCAAAGGCAGAGATCTTGCAAAGGTCACACACGCTATCGAAAGATGGGCCGTTGACATTGGAACGAGCAAGGCTAGTCTTAGCATATCAGCGGGTACCCAAGCGGGTATTGCATCGGACGCTACTACTGTCGGATGCCAAGCACTAGCGCAAGTCATGACAGAAGCAGGCTTTCT
This sequence comes from Cystobasidium slooffiae, assembly GCA_019775285.1. NCBI lineage: Eukaryota > Fungi > Basidiomycota > Cystobasidiomycetes > Cystobasidiales > Cystobasidiaceae > Cystobasidium > Cystobasidium slooffiae. The sequence goes on from JACWFZ010000007.1 coordinate 1,245,591, forward strand.
AGTACCTACGTCCAAGAAGTGCGTTCATGCAACGCGGCTAACAATTCCATGCACGTGACTGATGCGGTCCGTCTACCTGCAGAAAACGCGCATCAAGCAAGGACTCTGAACTACCTAAGGAACTGTATGCAATCTGGACTCCTTTGCTCGAACACTTGGACGAGGTCTTCGAAGACTTCTCGACCACTTTGATTTGGCAGTGCATGGATCTATTGTCCGGCACTGCCGACGAAGACAAGAGTAAGCTCGTCAACGCTGGCCTACATCCAGCATAGCTGAATCTGATTGCTTTCCATTGCCTAGTCTCGTCTGTGAATGGTGTTGCGAAAGAGAAAAGCTACATAAACACGATCAAGATTTGGGCTACCGTGCTCCTAGCAAATGAAGACGATGATATGCAAGAAGATGTCCTTCGCTTCTGTCTACTACATAGCAACGTGTGGTGAGTATCACACCACCGATCTAAGTGTATCCGGTCGCTCTCGCTGATCTGACCCGTCTGTTTAGCACTGCGCATATACTCTCCAGCATCCTTGCGAGCCGTGAGCATCTCGCTGAGCCGGTCAAGGCATTGCAGCGTATACAACGATCAGAGCCTGCTCTTGTAGGTGTCCTTTCGTGAAGATGTCTATCTGAATACTGACTGCGTTGATTAGGTCGCTCCGGTCCCCGATGCGGATGTCGAGGCGGCCCTTTCTCGATTTGCACAACGTCTCGAACAAGTCGCAGCGCAACAGGTGAATAGGTCTACCGGTAGTTTACCGCTAGTAGAGCAAGTGGACCAGGCAGGTGGCTCGCGCTGGCGCTTGGTGCCGGAGGCATTGTGGCAGCCGTGTCCGTTTGGCATGCTGCCTGGAGGCATTCAGCCGAGTCTTGAGGTTGTTTGAGGCAATGCATCGCATTCTTGTCCTTTCAACCATATTCAAGTCTCCTCGCTCGTTCGCGCCATCTATCGACCCTCTTTTGTGCGTATAGCTTGACTAGCGTTACGGTAGCTCGCGCCCGGGTGCGGAAGAACCTAGATCTGAAGAAGAGTAGCGCAGCGAGCCAAACAGCCCATCTTGGCATATTTCGTATGAATGTAAAGGGGCTGAGAAGGAGTGACAGGAAAGTCGATTGGCTTTGCCGAGCCACTGAACCGTCTTCGACTGCCCAGTGGACACCTTTTCGCTTTCTTCGTTTAGGTGAAAAACCAGCATCTTCATCGTCTTCATCTAGTTCGTCCTGCTGCTTCTGTCTCATCCATCGCTTAGACACTGCTCCCCATCTGATCAGAAAAGACCACACAATCCGCCAAGCCAGTGACAATCGGAACTTGAGTTTTCGATGAAATGCTAGTATGCGCAAGGCGAAAAGGTATGAAAGTGTTCGGATGAGATCGCGTTTGCGGCGTCTGGTGTGGTATGCTCTCGGATGAGGGAGCTTGACTGTCGATGATGGTATGCCAGGAAGATATCGCGTAGCTGGGTAGCCGTAGAATGGGTTGTTGGCATTATAAGGAGACTAAAGTAGCAAGACACATCAGTGCCGACTCGAGGGAGCCGAAGGGGACCCATGCACTCACCAAAGTACCAGAGCTCTTTCCACGCTCAATTGGGACGCTGCTGACATCGTTTGCCTCCAGCTGTGTCCGCAGCCGTGCCAAGGACGAAGCTCTCGACTGATCGTAGGGTGTAGTAGGACTGGCCCCGGCGCTGTTAGACTTGCCTTGCCTATCATACGATGCTCTGACAGTTCCGCTAGCTTCACTCTCGTTTGATATGAGCGACTCCTGATCCCATGCATCTTCCTTCTCTCCAGATGTGGAATTGTCGCTTTCGTATGCGTAATACTGCTCCTCGAGCGATTCTTGCTCATTTATATCGTGTGCCGAACGTATACCGCTTGCTGAAGGGGGGTGTTGCAGATTGAAGCTTGACTGCTTCGGCGACATCATTGGACTAGCCAGCTGTAATCCGCTTGCATGCAGCTTCGGCAGAGTGTTTGGCGATGTTTGTGTTCCGGCGGCAGTCATATCTAGCCAAGTTGGATGCTTCTGTTTGTGGCCGTTGAGGTTCGTATACGAAGTTGATGGTGACTGGGCGGACAAGCTTCGTGGCGTGCCAGCGGCAGAATAGAAGGCTTCGCGCATCGACTCAAGCGAAGAGATACGTGACAGCGGTCGCGAGGACGACGGCGATGGACCTGCTGACGGAGAAGGGGTCGATATACGGTGTCGAAGGAAGTATGACGGTCTTCCGTATTTTGTCAGAATGTGATTGTTCGACAAGCGATATTTGTAGGTTGCTTCGCCGCCGTGCTCTGTGGTGATACGAAGTGTCAGCATGTCAGCAACGATCGTCATTGGAATAACTCGGGCTGACCCGTCAACAAATGCTCCTTGTCGAAGTAGGTGAGCATATCCTCCTTCGAGCAGAACAAGATGCGCTCCAGCGCTGCTTTCGGGAGGACTCTCTTGCTAATCTGCCACATGCCTGCGTATGTCCAGCCATAATTCAGGATGTAAATAGCACCAATCATGCCTGATGGCGATGAGAAGTAACATCAGTATGATTAGACGATGCATCCTGATGTGAAACCTACCTGGAAAGTGATTCTTGAGCAGATCTACTACAAAGGGGAGCATTTCCACCTCAAAGTTGGAGAAGTTGGCACCCTCGAGATTGAGGATAATGACAATCTGCACATGGGCGTTGTTGTCGTCTCTTTTGCTCATATCGGCCAAGTAGCGTCTTGCGACTTCCAAAGTGTACGCTATGAATTCCTTGAGGCTTTCGAGTGTATTATCTTCAGGTCGGACCACGTGAGCAAGGTTGAGGATAGCAGCATATCTCCCAAATTTGTCGTGTAGGTTGGGATGGAAGTAGAAGAGAGGGTTGACAGAGTACAGAGGATCCAACGAAGCTGGCGACACGAGGTCGATAGATGTGGTGAGTCTCCATTGCAGTGTCTTATCGAGGAGCTCCACAGCAGCGGCAGGATCGAAGTGAGCTTTCCTGAGGAACCTGAAGAGGGTGACTGGATCGTCTATGAATGCTCTGGCTCTGTCTAAGTCTGCTTGACCCAGTTGCAGCTGTTCAACGACGCGTGGCACGAGTGAACCGGCTATGTCGCTCTGCAGTGCCAGCGTGCTTCCGAGATTCTCGTGATAAAGCCCATCGATAGTCTTGAATCGCTCGCGCAGGGACTCCAAGTTCACCATCTAGACATGCATACCCTTAGTACTTGATTAGAGTCAGTTGGAAGTGCCTAGACATGCTTGTTTCGAGATGCCGGTACTCCGACCATGCATTTTCTCGATCACCGTCCAAGGATGGCCGCGATTTTCAGAACACAGAATATGGACAAGCTTTATTACTGTCGTCTTCACCGAAACCCTCATTCTATTGTACATGCTTCCGTTCTCCAAGATCGCCTGTGCGCAATGCAGGCAGTTCGCAATACGAAGCTTCTCGAATGCCGTCGCTGCAGCTGCTCCATCGACTTCGACTTCTGCCTCAAATCCTGCATCAGCGCCACAGACAGCTTCTGTTCATAACGATGAGACTCCCTCATCGAGCTCACTTGCCAAGAAAGGATCTCGACATACTGTTAAGCCATCTGGACGCCCAACCCCTCAAGCTGCTGCTCCGAAAGGCAGCCATTCCGGCAATACACACAAAAGGGCTGCCTCGACATTGGCACGACTTTTACAGGAGCAGAGGGCACATACACCGGCTCCAGACCTTCCAGTGGATGTGAAAGCAGAAGAAGAGCGCGTTCGGGGTACGATCCTCAACCTTGCGAATACAGGCTACACAAAGCGCAGAAAACTGCAGTTTGCCCGAAGACAGCTTCGCGAGCTTGAAGCTTTTAAGAAGCGGCGTTTGCCTGCCAAGTTGGCTATCAAAGGCCCTACAATCATCATAAGACATGTAGAACAGCCGCAAAAGCCTCGTACTCGGTCGAGGCCTGCAGTCAGAGCTGGACAGAAGACCGATAAGAACGCCACTGTTAGTCCGAAGGCGCCTGGAGGCAGAAGAAAGCCTGCGACGACAGTGAAAAGCTCATTAGTCAAGAAGGCCTCCACAGAGGCAAACAACAAAGTATCCTCGTCTGGCTTCGGCAAGCAAGATAGTAAGTCGTGACTGACCGCTGGGTGATTAAATGAATCATTGACATGTCCTCTTTTTTTACCGCAACCTTTCGCGACCAATTAGGTCTTACAGCAACTTCAGAGTCTGGCTTCAAGATTGCACCCGACAACAGCGAGAGCCGTAGCAGCTTAGGCGCTGCCGCCGCCGCTGTGAAAAGACTTTCTTCGAGCGTCGACGCAAAAGACGAGACTCTAAAAGGATACTTTAAGTCATACCTTGACCCGGAAATCAACGTAGAAGACAAGGTAGTAATCTTAGACAAGATCAAAGCTCGCTTGTCGAAGACGTCCTCTCACCTGGAAAGTGCAGTGGTTGATTCACTCGAGCAGGAACTCGAGAACTTAACGACAAAGTCGGTTCAGGCAGAGGCAGATGGCGAAAGCACCACGGGCAAGATGGTCGCTCCCGAAGTCAAGATTGATACCGTCACGCCATTGAAAGATGCAGAAGTAGCTACACTAGCTCATGGTCTACAAAGAGTGCTTTTCAACCCAGGCATTCATTGGCTACAGCACCCTAGAACAGGACTCTACAACTTTACAAAATCCGTCCAGGACGTAGCGGATAAAGACGACTTCGACTTTGAGAGACTTCCACGCTTCGTTAGACCCAGTCAGGATGCAGATCTGCGCGAATTGCTCAAGCAGAGCGGAAGGAGATTCGCAGGAAGCACTTCGAGGTGAGCTGCATCGTTCTCGAAAGCACTTGAGCAGAAGCTGATCTTTTGGCCGACTTGATCTAGTTTGACCACTGCAATGTCGCAAATATATTTCGCCTTGAATAGTAGAAAGCTGCTCAATACACAAACGCCAAGCTTCGTAGATGCCGTGAGCCGAATAGCAGCGCTCCCATGCACCTAAGATACTAATTGAATATCTCCCTCTCTACCAGCCTCGAGAATTCTCCGCTGGAGCACGCCTGCCAGCATCCATCGTTCTGCGGCTCACGGATGAAGGAACCTACCTCGTAGATGCCGATAAGAGCATAGACGAAAAGCTGCAGCCCGACGCAGCCATCTTATCGGAATTGGGACACGTGCTAGAGCGGCAACTCACCATGGAACCTCATCAGTTCTCACGCTTCCTCAAAAGCTCCAGCGACCCATTCTTACCTCACGAAATGCGAGATAAGAGAGAAGCCTATCACTACTCGGCAAGCAAGAACCTTGTTATGCGATCGCAGCTGGATTGTCATGATGATAGATTACCTCGCAAGACATTTGACATCAAGACTAGAGCCACGGTCGCAATCAGAAGAGATATGCTCAATTACCAGAACAATAGAGGATACCTCATCTCCAAAGCCGAGGGAGAGTTGGAGAGCTTCGAGAGAGAAAAGTATGATCTCATCAGAGCGGCTTTCTTGAAGTATTCGATGCAAGTCAGAATTGGAAAGATGGATGGTATCTTCCTTGCGTATCATTCGTACGTACTTGTTTGTTTGTCTGGGCACAGGTATCAGTATTGACAGTCCCTTTTACCTTCTTTCTCCTGTAGTACTGGTCAGATATTCGGATTCGAGTACTTGAGCTTGGAAGACATTGACAAGTCCATCAGTGGCAGTCACGAGGAGTCAACGCAAGCTTTCCATCTATGTGTCGGAATGCTCGAAACGATATTCGAGCGTGTAACCGCGGATCAACCCGGACGAGTGAGTCCCATTTCTTGCCTTCTCTCTCGCCAATCAAGGAAGGAATATGCTTACTGACTGAATTCTTCCAGACACTACGACTTCACATGCAAGGCATGCATGGCACTCTACAAGTTTTCGCCGAGAATCGACCAGATTTAAGCCTAGCATCGTCGGAAAAGACCTCTTCAAGCAAGAAAGGCGGCGAATTCAAAGACGAGAACGATTCACGCGCTATAAACACCGAGGGTATCCGACTGTACACTTTCCGAATCAAGAACTTCTTGAATGGGAAACAAGTACCTGATGGAGAAGCTGTTGATTTCATCTCTGCAGCAAAGTCAATGACCCCTGATTCTATCGAAGAAATTTCGGCCGACGGAAGTGGTTCGGACATTGAACGCAAGTCTGCTTTCACCTCATTCCTTGAAAAGCGGTCGAAGGAAGAAGACATTTTACGAGCAGAGAGGTTGGATGATGTCGAAAGTGACCTGTCGAAGATTACTTGGTCTATTCAGTATACTGTGACTGAGTCTAGAGATCAGACTAAAGTCATGGAGGCTTTGAAAAAGCTACGATCTACTCAGGCTATGTTCAACAAAGAGGTTCTGCTGCCTGAAGGATTGCCTCCTAGACTAGTAGATCACATAGTAGGCAAGAGGAATCTGAGAAGCTCGAAGGAAACACAGGAAGATTCCAGTGAGGACGTTACAAAGACGGATGCGGTCAGTCAAGGTAGAGAACGTGAGATTGTACCTGACAAATTCAAGCCCGTCAATGACAAGTCAGCCCACAAATCAGTCTGGAAGAAGGAAGATGACGCTGCTCTGCAGACCATGGGGCAGGCGTTACTGGATAAATGGGAAGCTTATGTACCCAAAGCAAACATTCGTTATACGTGAGTCCAGGGAGCGGCCTTTTTTTGCCAGGTGACTTGAGAGCGTTCGGCTGATCCTTCCTGTCTCTTTTCTTCTGTCATTCACAGCACGAAACCTTTCGGTGCTATTGCTAGAATTCGCGAGTTGGCTGCACAAGGAAGAATGCGCCTCGCGGCTGCAGCCAAGGCGGATAGGAAGAAGAAGCTTCACTGAAGGAAGCTTTGTAATGTATCATACATAAACAGCAGCACAAACCCCTTATCAATGATGGACGTACTCAGTCAGATGTTTGTACCTGTTGTTGTAACATCGCACGTATAACGGAGAATGTACTATGCTACAAATTGGCTGCAGGTCACGCTACTTCGTATCGCTAAGCGCAATAGCTCGATCTTCTTAGTCCCCATCTCTGCCAGTATCTTCCGTCTACTATCTTACCAGCTAAAGCTTGCCCTGAGCGACATCTTTCCGCAACTTGTCGCCGAGTACCAGCACACAAGGTCCGCCATATACAGTCCTTTCTTTGAGCCATTGATTTGACTTGATATAGTCGACGACGTCTCCATCTTCCGCTCCAGGCTATTGTTCACGTAGTTTGGTAGTACAGCAGCAATATTGGTAAGCATGACTTGCACAACATGGCAATTTGAGGCGCTGAACTCACCTGCAACCATATCGCATTCAGTTCACCTTCTTTCAGAACTTGCTCGAGTATACCTCTTGTCACTTTGGGAGGTGTCACAATGCTCAATGAAGTGTTGGCTTTATCAGATAGCTTCGCTACGTCCGAGACACATTCGAGGCCTAGGATCTCGGTAGAAGTAGGAGTCACAGGAGTCACAGGTATACCACGAGAGTGATACCATTGCAAGAGTATGTATCCGAACTTGGATGTATTATTCGATGCTCCTGCTACAGCATACTTCGGCGCTGTGAAGAAGGTGTGCTGGATATCGGCCATGACGGTCCGGGATACGTAGAGCCGGCGGAGTGACGGAAGCAGGGTGTCTTGTCCTGCTTGAGCTGGAGGATGTGTACCGATGGAGTCTTGTCCTGCTTGAGCTGTACCGTAGTCTAGCCTACAGTGATAAAGAAGAGCTTGCAGCACTTCCAAGATACCGAGTAACAGGTTGATCGCCGAGCGCCACCCATCCCGGTACCGCATATAATGGACCAGGCTTCGCAGAAGGCGTGCAGCACGAGTGACACTGCAGCTGGAGTACCATGCTCCAGAGTCACACTCCCCTCCCATCAGATCCTGCCGTCTTGCCAGGTGGCCCGCCGCCTTGCATATTTCCCGATCACGCTCCGTAACCAGCACACACCACGGCACTGCACTGCATTGCTTGACTCTGCTCATCTCCGCCAACTGCACACGCCAAGACCACATCCAAGCACACGCTCATTCTGGTCAACACTACGTACTCTGCTCGGTTCCACTTTGTGCCCTGCTGTTCACACCTGTCCGCGATCAGGTCACGGTCCTGTCCTTACTCTCGAATAGGCAGTAACTCGCGCAGCAGTCAAGGATCATTATCGCATTCCATAGCTCAAGCTGGTCATTGAGCAGCCTCTTATATGTCTCTCTTCTTGGTATAGCCTCTTCTGTACCCCCAAGATGTGAGTATCCTGTCATTACATGCCAATGGGCTGAACCTGGAATGGCATGGCCAAGGCTGAAGTGTTATAACTGCATCTCCATCAGGCTCACTATCAAGTCAGCATCGTTGACACTGCTGTGCATATGGATGACCCTACTTACAGGTCAGTCTTGACCACTTCCTCTGCTATTCACTCCCACCTCAAAGCTGATTTTATCCATCTCACACCCTCATCACCTGCAAAAACTCGCACTGCCTGTACAACATGATATCGGATCTCTCCCTTGTTCTTTTCAATTTGCCTCATCTCATATCAAATTTGCATACATACTACTCTCCGTCTACCTTACAGTGGTCATGCACATATCACAGACAGAACGCCCAGCTGGTGTACCCCCTTACAAGCCAGCAAGCGCAGTCATCCTAGCCGAGCTAGGTAAACTTATCTGTTCCTTATTGCTCGCTTATCGAGAATGCAAGAAAGCACTCAAGCAAGAACGACAACGAGCTTCTGTATATCCCAGTGGAAACCCTGCTCTTCTATTTGATGCTGATCAGGATGGTAGATTCCTGTCACGGAGCAACAGTCAGCAACAGCTTCTACAACATCAGCAGCAACCGAGACGAGAAAGCTCGGCTCCCCGTGGGAGCGAAGAGGAGCTCGCCGAGAAACAAGGATTGTTACCACCAGCAGACATCAACCCCGCTGCGACCTCATTACCAATGTCACGCCAAACAAGTTCACAATCAAGTTGGTCATCTGGTAAATCAGATCTCTCAAGCAGTATAAGTGGAGGAGGCGTTCATCGACGCGAGAACTCAAATGAAGAACATCAGAAGCATTCACTTGATTATCCAGGATCTCCATCTGAACGAATTCGATCTGATTTTGCGAATCAAGAGATTACATCGAAAGAAGTTGTTCAACGGATGAAAGAGGATACTTTTGGCCCGGACTGGATGAAATTATCTATCCCCGCTTTCCTTTTTACTGGTCAGAGTAACTTGAGCTATTATGCCAGCTCAAACTTGTCGGTGCCCGTATTCCAGATTACATATCAATTGAAGGTGAGTTTTGTCAAGAGCCTGCATCAGACTAGGCATTATTGCGCTGCTTGATCATAGCCTGCACTCGCAACGTACTGATTCACTGTATCGTGCTCTATCACTTACACACAGATTCCCGCTACTGCTTTGTGCTCCGTAATCATGCTCAAAAGAGCCCTATCACGCATGCAATGGGCTTCTATCGTCATTCTCTCCATCGGCGTGGGCATCGTTCAGCTAGCCTCAAGCTCGGCCGACAAAGTCTATCATGCACACTCGGTAGACGATCAAGGCAAGGCTGCAATCCTCCATGGGCCGGGCTTGAACAACGGTACCAGCGATCCTCTACTCGGTGCCCGCTCAGTGGCCGAAGCTGCTGTAACTGAGCATGTCGAGATGAACCAAATGCTAGGCTTGTTAGCTGTCGTACTAGCATGTCTATCATCCGGCTTCTCTGGCGTCTTCTTCGAACGACAGCTCAAAAAGGCACCAGCAGCCGTACCACCTTCAAGTCCAGCTACACCCAATCTTTCCAACGAGCAATCGAACCAAACTGCCTCGACACAGCAGCAACAACCACGCAAAACAGGTCTTTGGATTCGAAATATTCAATTATCGATGTTCTCACTCCTCGTTGGATCAACAATCTACGCTATCACTTCACCTTCAGACATTCCAGATTTCCTCGTTGGCTTCACTCCCATCGCTTGGTTTGTGGTCTTCGTTCAGATCGTGGGAGGTCTATTGGCGGCAGTAGTCATTCAGTATGCCGACAATATCGCGAAGACCTTTAGCGCTTCTTGCTCGATCATCCTGTCGTTCGCTGTCAGTATCGCTTTCTTCGACTTCAAACTGTCTCCTGGGGTCGTCCTCGGTTCGACAGCTGTTATGTTCGCAACTTGGCTATTCAGTACGTTCACGACGTTTGATACGCGCCACTTACCCTTAGTTGACATCTCCCATCCACGTCGCCTCCTGCTCTCAGATGCTTCCGGGACAAAACCTTCAGCGGCAGCAGCGAGCGCTTCCTTCTTACCGACCTCATCGCAGAACAGCTCGCCTGCTTCGGCTAAAGATTATGTGCGTTTACCTACAACACCTTCTACCAAAGGATCGCCAAGTCAGAACACCCCCGGCAGTGAGAGTCGACGACCTAGCGTCTTCCCGTGGGTCGGTACGCGCTAAGCACGGCCGCATTTACTACGAGGCGTCCTTCAGTCAGTGGTCCTTGCATTCTCAAGGATCTGGCACATATCAGTTGCAAGTCGTGAACAGTAAAATCGTTCCAGAAGTAACCCCTCGCACGCAGTAATCGTTACCTTTCAGTAACCTCGCATATCAAAAACACAAAGTCGTATTGTAGATGCGCCATACTTGAGCGCCAATTCATCGTTCTCTATTAGAAGTTCTTTCCAACTTGTCAGTGCACTGTAGCATAGTATTTGACTTTTTGCAAAGACTCAAGTCAATTTAGGTTTTCGACAATAGGGTTTGTAGCGATCAAGCTATATTGCATTCACCGAGGTAAAAACTGACATCTACCATCAACAGAAACTTGTAACAGATACGAAAACCCAAGACGGAAGTCGGGATATCTACTCATGATGAATCTATGCTTGTTTTTTGCTGATGACAATGCCCTTTGTGACAGTACTGGAGTGCAGTTAATTGGCGGGAGACGATAAGGGGAAGAGAAGGAGAGACGTGGCGGCGTGCAGTGGTAGCTTAGGCAAACCAGTGTTGACTACCAGGCTAGCCAGGCAAGAGGGCTCTTGGGATATGCACGATTGAGTGCTTTCCTGCTCTCGTCTAGAAGAAGCAGGCCTAAAGCAAATGCGACTGGAAGGAACCAGAATTCAACATCGACGCCTCTAGTAAGGAATGTTCTGTTGAAAAAAGGGACACTGCAGAGACGACAAAAAGTTTAGTATGTATAGTCAGAACCACCAATTGACCGGTGTCACTCACTATGAGAAGAATGACGCAATGGCGAGAGAGATGGCCATCGCAGGGAATAATGCAAGATTGCGTCCGATGCCATGGAATGGATTTTGCTGAAGAATAGAGAGCTTTCTCGTTCTTGAGCTCAGCAGGTTGCCGAATTGCATGATGACGAGCGTAAAGAAGTAGACACTTTGTGCGCGATTGATTTGCTCGTTGTAGAAGTCCGCTGTAACACCTTCTGGAAGAGCACCATATGCGAGAGCAATCTGGCTAAAACGAATGCCTTGCTTTTGTAGATACCAGAAAGACATGGCTGACGCGCATAGTGACTCGGTGAGACCAAGGAAGCCGTATGCGTGTAGAAGTAAGCGCCAAGTCACAAGTCTGTCTTTTCTGGGATTGCGGGGCGGACGTGATAGGAGATCCGCTTCCGGCTTTTCGAGAACCATGGTCAAAGCAGGAAGAACATCGGTTGCGACGCAAATGATGACTAAAGTGCACAATCCACGTCAGCTGATGCTGACTGTCTATTTCCACCAAGACAAGACTTACTCATTTGAAGATTGCTGAGTATCTGAGGAAGACCAAAGACGGCGTTCAAGATGACGGGCATAAGTTCTGAGAACGATCCGGCGGCTGAAAGTCATAACAAAGTATGAGACATGTCCGTAGCTGCATGTCAAGAAAGCGAGACTTACGCAATAGGTACAGAATTGTCTTCTGTAGATTGTCAAAGACAAGTCGACCTCGTTGAATAGCAACGACAATAGAAGAGAAGCTCTCGAGCAGGACCATATCAGCGGCTTCGATGGCGACATCGGATCCTCCTCCCATGGCGATACCGATATCGGCCTGTTTGAGGGATGGACTGTCATTGACACCATCACCAGTCATACCAACGCAGTAGCCTCTCTTCTGAAGTTCTTTGACGATGCGAAGCTTCTGTTCCGGTGTAGTACGAGCAAAGACAACCTCTTCATACGAGCATGCAATGTCCCATGTGGGGTCTGTCATCTTGAGCATGTCGTCACCTTCGAGTACCAAAGAAGTCCTGCCTAAGGTAATGGAGCCTTTCTCGTTGACGATGATTCCCTTATCAACGTCAATGCTGCTGAAAAGATCGTTGAGATTGTGTACCCTGTTGGCGTCGGTAATGATACCACACTTTTCCGCAATTGCTGCAGCTGTCAACTTGAAGTCTCCAGTGACCTGTCACAAAATGAATTTGTCAGATTGGGATACAGGAATAGCAAGACCTCCAGTCGCTCACCATAAAGACCTTGATACCAGCTTGTCGGCAAATGCTAATGACTTCGGGAATTTCTGGTCGAGGTGGGTCGACGATTCCCACCAATCCGACAATTTCGAGGTCTTTAGCTTGCGAGGTAATATAGTCGGCAAATGGCTGTGATTCAGGAGAGTGCTCCGAGATAGGGATGTACTTCCTAGCCAATAGTAAGACACGCTGTCCCTTGGCACTCCATTTTGACTGTATATTCATGATTTCTGCTTTAGCTTCGGCATCGAGAGGAATAGACTTGTTCTGACTTGGATCGAAGACTGATGAAGCTCGCTTGATGAGGATGTCCGGAGCACCTTTCATCATCATTAAATGTGATCCTGGACGTTCAGGCATGCAGACCTTTTCTTCTTCAAAAGCATAATCCACTTGCTGGACCACCTTGATCGCGTACTTGGCAGCGGATGAAAAAGCTTGAGTATAGATGGCAGGGAAGTGGCTCCTCGTAGTGTCGGCATCATTGAGGAACTCGGCGAAGCGAAGTAAAGCGGTATCGGTTGCGTCGCCTTGTATCTTTCGAGGAAGGGAGAGGTCATCGTCCATTGCCGGTGCGGTAAACTAGAGACGCATCTTCTAATCAGCGATGATCCTTGATTTTGTTGCACAGTACTCCAAGCAGAACAACATACCTTGGCAGCGTTGCAAACACATGCAAGAATTTGAAGGGCTTGAATACCGAGAGTAATCTCCCTTCGGACTAATCGGTCTCGAGCTGAGATGGGTGTATCCTCAGATCCGAAGGTATACACAGAAACAACTTGCATCTTGTTTTCCGTGAGAGTACCGGTTCTGGTGAACGAATGACGATGTCAGAATGGGTACTCGCTGTAGACACATGAAGTAAGTCTACACTCACTTGTCGGTGCACAGACAGTTGATGGCACCCAGAGTCTCGACAGTAGATAATGACTTGCACAACACCTTTTCTTTCGATAGTGATTTAGCAATCTTGACCAAAGACAGTGTAATTGCAACGGGTAGACCTTCAGGGATGAAAGCGACCATGACAGACACGACATTGATGAGGAGCTGAGAAGTATTGATGAAACCAGGGTGGTCTTTTCGTATCCATCCTGCCCAAAGAGCTACGATAAAGATAGCCATAATGGTAGCCAAAGAAGCGATGATGAGGACGAAGCGGAGGATTTCCTTCTCGAGTGTTGTCAGACCTGTTCTGCCCTTCGAAGAGAGTTTGCTGATGCGACCAAAGACAGTATTGTCGCTGTGTTGAAAACATCTTAGTCACTTTCTCTGCTGAGCGCAATAAGGCTCGATACACTTACCCTGTCTGAACAACAACACCGCTACCGCTACCATTGACGACCAGTGTACCTTGAAGAGCTATGTTCTTCGTTTCGAGGAAGTTCTTGGAAGTATGTTCTGTCTTCGCATCGATAGCATCAGATTCACCAGTAAGTATAGATCTATCGAACTTCAAGTCTGAAGAGACATTGGTGAGCTGTGTGACAGACGGATGGAAGGTTGAGATAATTCACGATTAGATAAGTTACGGATCGGCACCGCTGGGAAGCGTGACTGCGAATGCTCGCAGATGCAGGTTGCTTTCGACCGTATTAATCAAGACTGCGACCAAAGTTCGCAGATACCATACAAAGTTGTATGCTATCTGCGAACTTTGGTCGCAGTCTTGACGCATGCGGTTGAAAGCAACTGTTACGGTGCGACGAGTCGCAGGCCTCATTGCCACCGGTAGGAGAAGGACACCAAGTAGAGGAGGATAAAGGAGTGCTTACTCGAACGTCGGCGGGGACCTTCTGACCCAGTACCAGGTCAACAATATCACCAGGTACCAATGCCGAGCTAGGTATTCTCAAGTTCTTGCCATCACGTAGTACTGTGACTTCGGCAGGTAGCATACCAGTGATAGAGTCGAGTATGCGAGAGGTAGAGAAGTCCTGCCAAAAATTGAAGAGGGCTTGGAGTGCTAAAACGATGAGCAGGACAATGGCGAGTGCGAGATTGGATGGAGCGGGTGGTTTGCCGAGTGGTTTCCTGAAGTCATCGCAAGCGAGGTAGGGTTGTAAGCGGGGAAGGTAACAACAAACATTCGTCAGCATGTAATCATACGCATACTTCTGAGGAAAGCCGGGCCGACGAGAGAGACGGGAAGACTCACCATGCTATAAAGCAGAGAATAGCAGCACCAAGTAACAGAGGTCCAAAACCACCAAAGATATATTTGACAATCTTCAAAGCTATATTCTTCGAAGGAGGAGTGATTGCGTTCTTGCCGTACTTCTTGACTCTTCTATCGACTTGAGTAGACTCGAGACCGACTGAAGGAGCGACACTGAGTCGTTCTGCTACTTGATCAACGGTGAGAGTGTGCCAGTCGAGGTCAGCGATGTCTGTTGCATGATGAAAGAGGTAGTCAAGAAAGCAAGGTGAAAGTCAGTACTGCGTCCATGCATGCTTATCAGACGTGCATGGCGAAGAAATGACAAGGAGCGGAACTCACCTTTGGCAGCACCCTTATGATCTACCTGACCCTCCTTCGTCTCACTAACATGAATTGAAAGAGTCCTGAAATCTACAGGTAGAGCAGTTCTAGCATCCACTCTCTGCAGGCCCAAGCTTGCAGATCTCTCCACTTTCGGACCGACACCGGCCCCAGTGACGCTGCGAGTAGAAGCAGCGATGGATATTCTACCGGTGTCTGTACGTAGCAAGGCGCGATCACCTTTACCTCCATAGTTGATAGTGTTGGTACGTGGGAAACGTGCATTGTTATCTTCTACATCGGCTGCGAAACCGATGGAGGTGAGACGGGGAGGCTGAGATCTTGGATTGGGTGAGGTTGATAGGATTGGAGCTGGAGCGGGATGAACAGCAGGAGGAGGAGAGGTCGCCATTGTGTATTGTTGTTGCTGTGGGAAGAGTTAGAGTGGGATGAAATGGGTGGCAATGAGGAAAGGTTAGGAACGCGTCTTGGAAGGGAAGTAAAAAAGAAGAAGAGTGAAAGAAGAAGAGAAAAAGAGAGAGAGAGAGAGGAGATGGATGCAGCAGATGAAAGAAGTAGAAGAAGAGAGAAAGCTTGCAGAAAGATGAAAGAAATAGAAAGCAAGAACGGGATGAGCGGCTATTGACAGCAAAGGGAGGAAAAGCGAGTGGACAATAAAATGCAAGGGAAAACGAGAGAGAGGGAGAGGAGCCAACACAGTGCGGAGGGTGGAAATAAGAGTAAATGAAGAATGGAATGGCAAATAAGTTTGCTGTGGTAGAAATAACCTCCCCCAGCTTACATGGAAAAGAAAAGGAGTTTCAGTTAATTTTCCCTTTTTCCCAGCGGTGTGTCACGAGTGTGTCACTTCTGCCGCCCTGTTCCTCGAGTTGTGTGTGTAATTGGACCAGGACAGAATGGCGGGATAATCGCCAAGAATCCGAGAGGCGAGAGGGGGGAAGATGAGATGTACAAGCAAGGAATCGAAGGTAGAATGGACTGAGTAGTTGCATCCCATCCAATTCTCCCGCTTGCTGTGCTTCCCTCCCCCTTCAAAGTTCCCTGGCTGCGTGATCAAAGAAAATAAATTTGGACTCTTATGTACGCGACCTCTTAATTTGGACAAGTATGTATGCATAGGTATTCATACATGCACACAGATGCGAGGATCTCGGGATCTCGCCTGTTCGTGTAGGACTTTATTATTGTTGTCGATATATTTAGTGTATTTTGTACCAGAAGGGGAGGGAGGGAGTGGTGTGACCCTCAACTGCAAGCAAGCGAGCACGCAAACAACGCCTACAAAAGTAGGACAACCGACGCACATGCTGGCCCAAAACTGGCCTGTGTCAGGCCCAGGAATGCACTTGCAAGATCTGAACTTGGTCCCTTCCCTTCAGATCTTGCAAGATCTCTGCACCGCTCGTTTCATTTTTGGGTGGTTTACCAATTTTATGGCCTTTCTTCCGGTGCGGGCATGGCGGTATATGCAAAGTACCATTCCATGTCTATCCATAGCATTTAGCCTGCTCTTACCGCATCCAATTCAGGCTTTCAGCAGGAATAAGTTCCCATTCCTTTCTGCACAGCCTCGAGATCTTGATCATATTCACGCTTTTCTCTCTCACATCTTCCCGCTCACATCGTGTCGTAACTTACCCCGCCAGATCATAAGAGATCACTCTGCAACCTAGCTAAGAGTTACATGTGCTTGCTTGCTATGCTAAACAGGGTAACATGATGCAAACGAGACTCTCAACAGAAAGTTTCTCATTCCGTTGGGGGAACGAGGGTGTGTTGCAACAGGGTCTTGAGGTGACTTTATGCGTGGATCTCGACGGCATCTTGTAGCCGCTTGCAATGGAGGGACGAGAAAGCGAGCCATGGCAGGCAATTGAAGGAAGAGGGTGGATCAGGAGAGACGACGGAAAGATGACGATGGAATAGATGGAAGTGATGATGATGCTGATAATGATGAGTGTGAGCCTCTTGCTAGGCGACTTTTGACCATCTTTCCTCTCGAGAAAGATGGGATCTAGGAAGGCAAGCTGGGGACGAGCACAACAGCCCAGACCAGATCCTCGAGCGGGCGATGATCGTCGATCGTGCCTTAGATAATCAGCATTTTACAGACGGTGTCTTGCTTATTAAGCGAAAAAAAGCTGTTCCAACTTTCATCTGCATCCATGCTATCATCGTTCGTGGTCAGCTTCGGTGCCAATCATGCAGCTGCTGAAGAGCAGGGGGCATTGCCGAGTGTATTTTCATTAACCTATGGAGCATCTTTGCACTACTTTGGCTCTTTCCGCTGAAGACAGGCTGATCTCTCTTCCAAGCGAGTTCCCATCAGGTAGGTCATCCAGGCGTGCGCCTCGTTATCACAAGCTGGCCATATTGCCAATGGCAGCACAAACTCATCTCCTTGGTCCTTACAGCATGCTAGCCGCTTGCGTCCTTACTGTCCATCGCGCTAGCCATCTGCGTGATCTCTATCGCTGTCCTTTTCATTGCGGTTTCCTGCCGCATCTGGGTCTTGAATGGGAGGGAAAGGTGGTTTGCTCTTGCGAGCTTGACTTTTTGTGCCTACAAGCGATACTCTTTCCTCAAACCCTCCAAAAGCTTTCTGTTTCAAGGCTCAAGCATACTTGAATACACTTGTTAGGAAGCCTCCCTTGGAGCTAGCAGCCATCTCCCTCCCTTCGCTCCACAGCTGGACAAGCCATCGCCAAATCTGAATGTCACTCCTACCCCTCAAGAGGGATGCAGTTCCCAGTATGCCGGCCCAGAATAACTCAGTACCACATCGAGCAAGCTCTCTTGTGCGCTCTAGATGGCGGCGTTTGATTGGCTGGCTCGCGCTGTTTGGGTATGTGATTGAAGCCTTTGGCAGCAAAGACTTTGCTCACTCGTTATCTGAGCTCATTTCCCTGTTCCTTCGGATCTACTCTGACAGTGTGTCTGTGCTGTACGTGTTTGAGCCCCGCACTGTAGCACATGTGCTCCGCAGGCCTTCCTCATCACCGCCACAAGGTACGCATGGCAAGGATCTTATATGCGCAGAGCACTCTGTTCAACGATGTCTCTTCCAGCACCCAGAGCGCCGAAGGTACATCTACTTATTCCAATGACGAAGAATAGCCTCGACAGCATGGGTAAGTCAAAGCTTGTGAGGACTTGAGTTGCCTACACGAACACGAATGCTGACTCGTACGTGATATTGGGTCATCAGGCTGTGCCACCTTGGCATCTGCTTTGATCCATGGGTACTCGCCCGTCATACTGAATTGGGATGTTCATGGAACTGCCGTGACTGGCGCGCGGAAGAACATGCTCTTCGCCAAGTTGCCCGCTGTGCATCAATACCTGGAGGATATGTACCATACCATGCTAGAACAAGATTTGGTGCTGTTAGCAGACGGATCTGACGTCCTATTTCAGCTTCCGGCAGAACATGTTTTCCAAAAGTATGCTCTTATCAACAGCGGTCGGGCACTTGGAGAGGAATACATCGTTACGGCAGCTGAGAAAGGTGAGGGACAAACATGGAATCGCTCTTGAGTTCCTATAATGCCTGACCTTATCACGTTCTTTTCGTCGCAAGGTTGCTATCCGAATGATCAAGCGGAGTGCGATGGCGTGCCTGTAAGAAGCATCTTCCGGTGTGGAAATGAGGTTCTGGTATCTGACTCACCCCTGCCGGAATGTGCAGGAATCGCCTTTGCCGTCCAACGCTTACGGCATCGAAGTTGGCGGCTGGAGAAACCCTCATAATCGACCAAAGTGGTCCAACACTGGTATGGTCATTGGAACGGCGAGAAGGATGCGGACCTTCTATGTTCAGCTGCGTTCCGATCCGGAATGGGGTCGCTTCAGAGATGACCAAGAGCCCTTCAATCGAATGTTAGCTAATGGCAGTGATGCCGTTACCCTCGATTATTACTCACGTATATCGTGGACTGGAGGGAGTGACTTTACTAATCTCAATTTCGTTGTCGTTCCCCGTCCCTTGGACGGCATTCGCTCTATGATACCTTACGAACCGCACTTACCTCGACTGGGCATGGCTGCTGCTACGGGCGAGATACCGGTCATGCTCCATTTCAACCTAGCCCTGGGCTATCAAGACTACTTTGATGATCTGACCAAGGAACAAGGCATGAAGCTAGCCTTGGAAAAAATGTGGTGGTCTTCTGGAGAGGAGAGGTTTATTGACATTGCCCAAGCGCGTTTGCAAACGGGGAAGCTAGCCATCTACGGTGCAGGTAACGAAACCTTTACATATGATGATATTTGCGGGGAGACTCTGGACCAGTCAAGTCTTCTTCGCGGCACTAGAGATCATAAGTAGAGTCTGCATTGGAGAAAGCCATTCTTACCGCTGCATTTTGCCGCAACGACAAAGCATCTTCCGAATGTTGCCTTCGGGGCATAGTTCGTTCGCCGTCCAGCACTTTGTAAGGCCGAATCCCCCTGTGTACGTCACGTTTACAAGCTGAAGGATACCATACGGGAGCAGTATGCTGGCTGCATAGGAAGGTCCGCAGTCTAATTCCGTGCATGCGGTACCGGTAGCTTGAAATGATGGGTAGGATAAGATTCAACAGCGTTTATGACACAGTAAAGACACTTCGAAATCCGTCTACTATTCTTATCTAAAACCTTCAAAGTAAGGACCACCAGGGTTTTTGAGCCAGGTCTGATCCAGACCAAGAATCGCACTCTTATATGGCGAGCATTCATCCATAAATTTGATAAAGGTGCCGTTGGCGTTGCCCAATCTTACACCGAATCCGAATGATTCGTCAGGGTGTTTTTCGATGTACTCGTAAAATTCATCTACTGGACGTATCAATTTCTCACTTTTCTCTTCGACTCCGTGAGCATTATCGCCCTTGCTAGTGGACGCAGCAGCGGACGCTGGTCTCATCCACCACAGTCTAGACCACCACGAATCCAATCGAGCAGGCCATTTATCGCCTGGTAAATGCAAGAATGAAGGAATAGTCTTGGATATATGATTCCAAATAACAGTTCGATTGGACCATTGCTCATCTCCTTCTTGCAGTAAAGTGCCTATCAAAGCTGCTTGTACCTCCCTGACTTCAGATGCTACTTCCTCAATGGGTCTCAGTGCGAGATCTTTATAGGCGAAAGTGACGACTTGGAATAGTAAAGATATCATGTCGGGCTGCATGGCTCCTTTTGGATTACCTGCTAGCATACGCTCAAGGTTGGCCAATGCAAACAACTCTTGATCATCTCCGTAGACTTCAGTCTTGATTGCACCACTGATAGACAAGCGGGCGAGGCTAGAGACCTTGTCCAGCAATATTTTGAGTTCTCCACGTGTTCCAGCGATAGCTGCATGCACGAAGAGGTGAGCACAGGAGTGTGCCAAGTAAGCGCTAGCTACTTTGATAAGCAGTCGAGCACTGTCTATACCTTTGACTCACTGCCTGAATTAATGTACCTAGGTCGCATGGTTTCAAGTCCATTATAAGTATAGTTCGACAAAATTCCAGAAGGAGGAGCAGGGTCAAATTGAGAAGATACATGAGGTTGTTCACGATCTGTCAGATCTCCGTAAATATCCTTTGGTAGTGGAGATTCTGGTAGACTTGCGCATCTGGGACCTGTCTTCGGTCCAGGCCAGCAGTTCTTTTCTGCTCCAATGATGACACTGGGTCTTTCTGGATAGGCATTGAGTTGCTCGAAGAAGATGTCCGCTGGCAACTGGCTCCACACATCCCGGCTAGCGCGTAGGCAACGAGACGAGGTCAGAGTGAGCGATCTCAACCGGGTTCTGTGAGGAGGAGCAGAAAAGGGAACAAGACAAACAAAACCAGGGAAAGAACGCTCACCCATCGATCATGACAATCATATCAGAGTCGCTTCCTCCAGCTTGCAGCCAGTCATTCAGCGGCTTGACCTTGAAGTCGTAGTGTGCATCACGTCCTGGTTGGAGACCCCAGCCAACCTTTTGTTGATGCAAATACGAAGCGTCAACATGGAAGTTTAACGGGTACATGTTGCATTTGAGGGCGCTAGATTCCGCTTACGATGGTTGGTGGACCGTAGCCGGTGATTAGTAGAGAAAAGACGGTCCTGCAAAAATCAGGTCCTCCTGAAGTCATCGGAATAACAACAAATTGATTCTCCTTGCGGGTCTGAGCGTATTTCTGGACCGGTCGAGGAGTAGAAGCGGGAGAGGAGGAGGAAGAGTGGGAATGCACCACGCTTCCTCTCCATCCATACATGGTCTGTTTCCATGCTGATAACGTTGGTGGTACACTACCCTGCCAGGTCCATACTTGACTTGTAACAAAGAGTATAAGCAAGCCTCCAACGGCTATATAGGGAGTGAGGCTCCTGTAGCGACGTCTACGATCCTCCCGTGCATTTGACAAAGGCAGATAGAGTGTCATGGTGTTGGTATGCTATGACCCCACGTCAGGGTTATGAAGGTTACGTTAAAAATCAAAAGTAAGGGATCTGAAATGGGACGTTCAGCGTGCTCCCTCAACATCAATTCCAAATGTCTTAAATACCTGGCTTTCCGTAGATCGTGCAGACAAAGAAAAAGCCACTGAAAATCACCGGCATCGCTACGCATGAAAGGCTTTCCTCCTGCTTCAGGTCCGACGACCATCTCTCTCGAGCTTCCTTTTATAGCAAAAGCACCAGCTCAGCGACCGGGCGCTCCTTTCCACCCCATCGGACCAACTTGGCGGCAATACATCGATGAAGCAATTTTGCCTTTGCTTGTGGTCGCAATGAAAGCTTCTTCACGAATGATGACCTTGAACCGTACTTTGCCGGTCAGCACTTGTAAGGCCAAAGTCTCCTGTGTACGTTACGTTTGAACGGTGAGGGTCTTGCGAGCATAATGGAGGGTAGTTTCACTGCGAGTAATGCATGCTCAATAGCGATTCCCAGTTCTAGCCCCTTCGCGGTTCGAAATGTCCAGACAGCGAATGCAGTAGCATTAAGTATTGCACATGTACCCGGCATCTTTTAGGATGCCTCAGTTTATACAGCATGGTGGCCTACAGTCTTTGATGATCCTGTCATTCGCTGACCACCCACTTCCTATACAGCTACCTACTTCAGCTCGGCTTCCTTCCGGCTTTACTACCCTGACTTCTTCCCAAAATTGAGGCATTTCTCCACGACTGCCGCCAGAGTCACCATGGCTTTTTGATTACTCTTGACTCGCCAGAATAGAGGGTATGTACTCTTCGCAGAGATCCATAAAGCCATGCCAAGTACCGTTGGAAAGCCTCATGCCGTATCCGTGCGATTCGTCCCTCTTCTGTTTCAGATGCTCCAGAAATTGATCGACTGGCCTGGAGCCTTTACCATTTGTGTCCGACTGTCCGGCACCGTCTACTTCTTGGAGCCACCATGTTCTCTTCCACCAAATCTCCAAGGCAGGTTTGGGTCCGGCAAAGTGGATGAATGCTGGGATAGTATTTGAGATCCGATTTGTGGCCAATTGGCGGTCTGCCCATGCTCCTTCTGCCAGTGGCCTGAGGGCTTTTTGTTGTCCTTCGGGAAGTTCTGGCAAGGCTTCACCTAACGGACGAGGGTACAGATCTTTGTAGCTGTGTGCCATTACTTGAAATAGGCGGAGATGCACGTCGGGCGTGAGGAGTGGCGATCCTTTCGCTTCTATGCGATCCAGATTGACGAGTCCAAAGATTTCCTGATCACTTCCTACACGTGTGACTTTGACATGATTATCCAGCACGCGATTCATCTTTCTGAGGCCAGCAACGTATAGCTCCTTCAGCTGCTTTCGCGTTCCGATCAGAGCTACATATGGGAAGAGGTGATCAGCACGTATAAGACTGCAGCAGCAACATCATATCAAGCACTCACTCCCTGAGTTGATGTATCTCGGTCGTACGGTCTCGTATCTCCCCCAGACCCAACTTGATTTGTCGTCGAGATCAGGATCGATATCGACCATTGCTCCATACTTTCCAGTCACGTTAATCTTATCTGTAAGGTCTCCATACACAGTCTTTGACAAAGGCGAGGGTGGCAATCGCATACATCGAGGGTGATTTTCTGGATGCGGATAACAATGCTTCTCTGCTCCGATGATTGCGCCTGAATGCTCCGGGTACTCTTCATACTGCTGGAAGAAGGCCTCTGCAGGTAGTTGCGGCCATACATCGTGTCTATCAACGGGCAAAAAGTCGGGTCGGACGAAGCTTACTCTAACGGCAGCACTCAAGACTTCGCTACTTACGCGTCTATGGTCAGAACGACATCATCGTCTTCCCCGCCCTCGTGTAGCCAGTCGTGTCCTGCCGTGATCTTGGCATAATGATTGGATCCTGCAGTTCCTCCCCAATTCACCTAAGATTCCAAAGCATTCGACGGAGGGAGCGAGCCGGTTGATGATGGAAAAGGCAAGGCACAGGTTTCGATCAGCCTTCGGGCGTCTATCTTCCTTCAGCGTAATGGCCTAATAAACTCACAATGGTGGGCGGACCATAATCGTTGATGAGCAACGCGAACAAAGTTCTACAGAACCCAGGATTTGCAGCTGTCGCAGGGAGGACGATGTATCTTTTCTGTTTCGGTTTCGCGGTGTTGCCGGTGTTATAGCCAGCATAGCTTGCCACCAGCTTATGACTGTCGACAAGAGCTTTCTGTATCGTAGCTACAGTAGATGAGGACGATACATTGTGGACAGTCTCTGTGACTTGAGTGACATTTCCCAGCAGCAGAACGAGCGTAAAGAAGAGAACGATAAGAATGGGTATGCGTGCGGCCGAGGTTCCGTTGCTTCGCGCCGAGCTGCCACTCTGGCGTTGAAAGGAGGAGAGGAGAGGGACAGTCGTCGAAAGCATGACTATAGTTGTTTTCTAGGGTCTGACGTATGTACCAAATCCGAGTATCACGCAACTTGGAAGTTCTGGTGATTGAGATGTCTCTCAATCTTGCGGCACTTGTCCGTTCGGCGGAACAGTAAAGTAGGAAATGAGGGCCGGAAGCGGGTATAGGGTGTATTCGCTATCTGACGACAGGGCACGAATGAGGATTTATAGATGCTGTTGGCGATATATGGTGTCTTGTACAATTGTGCGGCTGTTTTCGCGCTTGCTGGCGGGAGAGTCCGAGTAATCGGTTGCGGGCAAGGTCCCAAAGCTCTATGCCGCTGCGAAGGACAGACCTGGCATGCTACACTTGAATGAAGTCAGTGTCGCTATCTACTTCTTGACCATGCTTGCTTGTGCCGCGACTAAGGTCCTGCAGCAAGCCGTCAGAATGATTGTCCACAAATTATCGAGGAACGCGTTGACAGGTTTCAAGAAATCGATCGCGTACACCGGTCGGCACGTGAATGGCTAGAGCGTAGAGGCAATGGCGAACAGAGTATATTATATGGCTTTACTTTGCAGTGGCAGACATTTAGAAGCGTTCACTACATGAAGATCATATATATGTAGCTGACGGCCTCTAGTTGGGTTGAACACAGATGATATGTAGCGAACCCACTTTGGAGCCCTCCTCATATGTTCCGGACATGTGGTGCACGAATAGGTAAGCTTGTCCGTCGCAAGACTCGCAATAGAACCGCACGATTGCCGTTGTAAAGTTCCTCCTCGTAGCGCTCCCACGCCAGCTCGGTAGCTTTGGCAGTTACTTCGTCTATAGGCTCTGCTTGCCGAGCTTTTCGCAGTCTTGCAATGGCTTCAATTTCGCTCTCCCCACTTTCCCGAAGAATGTACGCCGGAGGCTTCAAATACTCGTAAGCTGCAAGCTCGATATCATCCACTAAGACAGGCACGCGAGCCATGATAGCGGCTGCCATCGCCCCCGAAGCTGCGTCTACAGTGTAGTGCCACTGGTCTTTGAACGCCGGTATGACAATGTCGCTTGCACCCACTTGTTCGTAGAACTGCCAGCGACATCATCAGCTTCAAAATTTGTAAGCTGTGGCCGGAATACACTAGATGCACTCACTGCTGTTTCGTTGAGCATTGCAGGGTTGTGCTCGACAAGATCCCTCAGATCTTGCGGTATACCTTTCCAACTAGCGACGTAAGCAGCTTTGCCGAGTATCAATAAGCGGAAACCCAGAATACGTTTGGAATATAGGCCATATGGATCTAGCTCCGCCTCACGAATGCTGGGCCAGACCTGGGGATGTCCTGCACGAAAGCGTCGATGGTCAGCCAATCTTTACCAGCAAACTGAACCTTGCATCAGTCTACGAGGCTCACTAGAGCGTGCGTCGGAAAGCGTCTTGAATATCCGGTAGTAATCGCGACGATCTGGATTGACCGAACCGAGAATGCTTGCTACGAATTGCTTGTTGCGTACTTCGAACGGATAACTGGGTCTCTCAATGGGTGTGATCTACAAAGCACAGGCTAGAAATTAGTTATGTGCTGCAGAGCCAGAAGACTTCCGAATTTGGACTCACCGGTACAAAGGTTTCTGGCAAGGGAAAGACCTTGTTGTTCCACCCTGGCAATCCAGAAAATTGTTTTTGCATACTGTGTGCGACATGCTGCGAGATTGTGAGGAAGCTCCATCTTCCGGACTCTGCGTGGTAAGCTATCTCTTGGTAGTCGCGCTCAGGGGATGGCATCCACCGCCAGGCAGACTTCACAAAGTCGTGGACGCCGTGCGCAACAGCCATCACTTTGACATGAGGATAAGCCAGCATGATGCCAGAATGAAGCAATCTGGCAGCATCTAAGTCTCCTGTGGTTAGTACGATTAGGTCCACGTCGGTAAAGTTTTGATTCCAGAATGCTGCAGGGGGTTGAGAGGTGTAATTGCTGGTGGCGTCCCTTAACCATTTTTGTAGCGTTTCTTTGCTGCCCGGCCGAAACTCGTTATGGTACAGGTCGATACGAGCGGGCGTGAGTGCCACTAGGTTCCAGACGAGCGGAAGTATGACCTCTGCCCAAACAAAAAAGTATCTGTTCAGCTTTCGGCTATGGAGCTACAGTCGAGCAATGCTGTTCCAAGGGCTGCACGTACCGTCATGATCGCCAGGATTGGAGCTGTCCATCACCGCGATTCTGCGAGGCGGCAGCGAAGGGGCTGGGGCTATTTCAATCGAGTCCTTCATATTCGTGGTGACAGCATTGTATGGAGCGCGGTCTAGCAAGTGGGGCACGGCGGATCGAGTATACCAAAACAAGAAAAAGCCGATGATCAAACTGAGTATGAGGGCTTTCAGCTTCCTTGATGAAAGTGTCGTGGCAGGCGAGCCTGAATACACAGGCAGGATATCACTTGATGACTTCCCGAAGTGTTCTACTATTGCTGCCATGCTTATTTTGGATGATTTAAGGTTAAAAATTTTGAGTAGGGGACGTCGTAAAATGCAGGCAGACCTGAACACGCTCATACATGCCGTGAAGCTGGGAGAGATAGTGCCATTCAGATAGCGCTTCTGCTGTCGAGTGTGTGATTTTGGGCCTGCCCTTCATGCCCAGTAGGCCATGCGCGGCGCCGTGCCGAAGGTAGGCATCCGCTCCTGGAGATATGCACCTGAATTGCACATACATGCGACAAGGAACTCTCGCTATATGTTCAATCAGTCTGATGATGCCGCTGGTGAAAGACAATGAGCGCCGATATACATCGGTGTCAGTCCAACCTGAGCGGATAACACTTGGGCTCTTCCGTAGCGATGTGCCGAGCAGAAATGGTTAGTGACGGATACCTGCTGGTGGTACTCGGCTGGATCTGGAAGTGAAGAGTAATTGCCACGAAATGCTACAGACCTAAGTGATAGAACTCACCATACCACTTATACCACTTTGACCCTCTGACCTAAAGAGATTAACGACTGGAGGTTCACGACCTCCCACCGCATTGAGAGCATCTTGTCCCATGACTCCGCCCAGGGTTGCGCATGTTGGCATGAACTCTGTTCCTGCTGTTGTCGCTAGTGATCTGCCATAGGTTCATGTATCGTTGAGCATTCCTTTCGACGGTTCTCTCGAGTTGAGCTTACTCTAGAAGCGAGTTGGGAGGCAAGCTCGGATCGAGATCGTGTTTAGGTAGTACCTCCTTCGCTAGGGTTTG